>JAXCGZ010020796.1:175000-202516 GCA_037179515.1 Halocaridina rubra
AAAACTGTAACATAGCCCATATGGTGTCAGGAGTATTCAAGTGGCGTAACTGATATCTTTCCGTGTTAGGCTGTCGTAAGAAAAGCTGAAGCTATAAAGTGAATTGAAACAGACCACGTGGTGCAAGAGATCAAGTGAGGGGTAAGGGAAACGCATGCACAGTAAATAGAAAAATTACTAGAAGGGGAGTTGTACTGAGAGAAAGGGGGTGAGTGTCTTGAAAGTGTCGAGTGCAAGAGATAACGGGTATGACTGACTGGGGGTATAATGAGGGGGTTGTTCTAGTGGGTGAAATCGCGTGAAAGTCCGTTGGGGAAGCATGATGGGGAAGGAGTCTGCGAGGATCCTTCCCCTGCTCCACCGGGTCCTTCTGCAGGCCATATCAGTATATTTTTATGGGAGGTGATGTAGCTGTTGCGATATCTATTGAGGGATATTTTTGAGAAAGTGATTCTCCACCTGCCCAGATATGGCTGAGCTGCAAATTCTATTGTATTTATTTTATCCCCTACTCGCCAATGAGATTATTATTCGATTTTCGAGAATTCCAAGATAGATATTACGTGAAAAAGGACATGAAACGATGAGTGATTCTTTATTTTCCTTTCTAGCTGCAGTATATACATTAACTGTCCGAAGGGATATGTTAGACAGATAAAATAAAACGTTGAAAGTTTTAGCCATGATAATGTTTGTCACAATTATTTCAGCTTGGTCATGAAGAAGGGAGTGTAAATTCACAAGAAATGACAACAAGAATGTCAAACAGCCGTTTTCTGTATTTGAAAGAGACGAAGTTTATCCAGAAACCGAATAGACAGGGGAGGAACAGCTCCTACATGCAAAATTCTTCGCAAAAGCTAGCCATTTGAAGGCCAGAAGACAGATGTTGGGCAGTATTTTTGGGTAGGAAAAGGAAAAGAGAGTAAAAAAAAGAAGTTTGTTAAGTACCTACCCAATTGTAAATAAGCAAAGCAGAGAAATGTTTAACTCCCCCCTGTCTCCTGAGGTAGTTCTGTTGAATAGTCACTTGAAAAAAATTCAAATTTGAGATAGTAGAAGAATATATATATATATATATATATATATATATATATATATATATATATATATATATATATATATATATATATATATATATATATATATATATATATATATATATATATATATATTAATTTTTCATGTACAACTCCTTACGAGATTATAAAACTTAAGCAAAATGCATTCTTTAATGTTGTAAATGAAATATGATTTTTAATTTTATTACCGCAAACACAGAGACAAACTTTTCATATTCTTCTCAGATACGTTTTTCTATATATATATATATATATATATATATATATATATATATATATATATATATATATATATATATATATATATATATATATATATATATATATATATATATATATATATATATATATATATTTAATATCGTCTCCTTTGATATATTGAAAGTGAAGAGTTTTGACAAAAGATTATCCAGAGATAATTATTGTTAATTTAATATCATTGTCATGAAATTTATAATTACAATTGAGCTAATTAAGATAATTGAGATTCTCAGAGCTTATATGTTGAGTTTGAAATTTAAAAATAATGATACTTATGCCCTTTTAAGTCGTTTCTTAAGAAAAGTTAATTGTAATTTTGTTGATAGTAGTAGAGATATTATCACATACGATTGTAGTATTTTGCTTTGATTTCATCAGGGGTATGTTGACTTATAGCGAGTGTGTGCTTCAACTCAACCCTCTAATTTATAGAAAGAGAAAAGATTGGCATAATAGACAAGGATGTGTATGCTCATTTCAGTAAAGTCCTTTGCAATGTTAAACAGAAAGGAATGGATTTGAGCTTCGATGTTTCTGCAGTTGTACACTAAGTTATTTTGTTTTTTATTCTTCTTTAGATGTTAGCAAATGATTGCAGTTGCGCTCTGTCCCTTTGTATAGTTGGGCAGGAAGTAAAATCATAAAAAAGGGGCTTTATTAGCAAAATTATACGGTTTTTTTTTAAGAAAAGTAAATCTCTCTCTCTCTCTCTCCTCTCTCTCTCTCTCTCTCTCTCTCTCTCTCTCTCTCTCTCTCTCTCTCTCTCTCTCTCTCTCTCTCTCTCTCTCTCTCTCTCTCTCTCTCTCTCTCATCCTTTTACCCTTTACAAACTGAACAATGTTATTTTTCTATGTTGACAGAGTATTATGATAATTTATTCTTTTTAGATTTCTTTGCAAATTTTGCTAGATGATAAGTGTGCCCAAGTTTTATTTCAGTTGATAAGATTTGCATGCTGATATTGCATAAATACTGATAAGACATTTGAAGAACTGCTTATTGTATGAGTTTTTCTGCCACATATTTGCAACTGTTTTAGAAAATAGATAAAACTCCCGGTGACAAAGTGGGCAACCAGAAAGTTGATGAATATTCTCCTATGTAATACAGATATATGTACATCTTATGACTACAGGAATTCGAGTAGCCAAAGGAGACAGTGTTAGAAAGAGCATCGTTGTGAAGTATGAGTGTAAGACTCTATTCTTACTTCGAAATGCCAGTCTCAATTGCATATGCGCTGCTATTCCTGAGTAGTATTGTTATCAATATGTTAACTGTTATTGTTGCTATCACTCCATGGCTTTTTCATAATTGTTATTTTAGTAAATGCTATCAGCAGTAACCAAATGATTTGTATCTTTTATCTTGAATTCATGCTTGATGTTACAGTAGTCACTGCTAATAAGAATATTTCTTTAGTGGCTGTTCTCAGCATTTAATGACTGTTCTTTTGATATCTATAGCAGAGTAATGTTATGTACTATTTACTCAGCTAAGTCCTAAGTATCTTGGAATAAAAATCTAATGGTGTAAACACATACTTTCCATTACCACTCTATTTCCAGGCAGCCCCAACCTGCAATTTTCAAATTTGATTTTCACAGACCAGTCCCTTTTACCCATGGGAGAGATTGCAATCGCCTGCAGATGCAGGGAGGCGAAGTGTACACTCCGGCAAATAAAAGGCCTTTGTTTGTGTGCAGAGGTCGTATGTATTCTTTCTGCAATTGTATTAGTGACATTAGGCTCTAATTTCTGTCCTTGGACTTCAGTATGATCGTATTTTTCAGCTACTGAAGTGAGAGGCACTTTAGTCGCGCAGGAGCGTGAGAGGTGGTTAGAATTAAGGGCCACCTCAAAAGTCGCATGAAAGCGGGTGGGAGGGGTTCCGGTTAAGCTGGATGATGCATCGACGCCCTCCCTTTTGTCTTCCCAGTCTCCAGATAAGAAGAGGATTCGTGGTACGTGTACAAACCCGGGCCTGCCGCAAAGAGGACAGGCGGAGGAGTGGATAATTAAAAGAATGAGATGGCAAGTCCTAGGCAATGATAACCCTTGGGGGTGGGCTGGGAAAATGAAAATCCCCCTAAATTAAAAAAAAAATTAAATGGGAAAGAGAGAATCCCTGTACATATCATAACTTTAGTGAAAAGAGAAAGAAAGGGTATGGAAAATCCCTTATTAGTTAAAGTATGTTCCCCACGTATCAGAACTGAAAAAAATGGGAAAGAAAATGTCCCCACCGTCGTTTGACCACGATGTGAGAAGACAAAAAAATTTTATTTATTTTTTTCTAGCTTTAAAATAATTTTAAGTGAAAAAACCTCAGTGTCTCCCTTAGATGCAAGTTTATAAGAATAAGTGTCATTGATAAATTGTACAATTTGCAAAAATCATAATAAGTTGTTTTCTGCTTAAATATTATCATTGCTTTGAATCGTGACTTAATCTTTGTGTTCATTGAGTTTGCAGAAGAATCCACTCCTCATTTAGTTCTTAGGTTGAGGGGTGGTATGCAGATCTTTGAGAAGACAGATCATAGACGAATGTGTTTTATATTATGCTCATTGAGTTCTCCCATCAGTTTGTCGTTGAATAGTAATTACATATTGTAATTGTGAATGTTTTTAACCTTTCACACCATGACAAATTTTTTGTTTTAAAAGTGCTTGCATACATCATGTCCAAATGTATTGTGTACTGTTTGATTTATGAAATAGCTTAATTAGCTTTGTTCTTAAGTAATTTTGAAAATGCTTACTAGCTATATATTGCAATTGTGAATTATTAATTCTGATTTTTTTTAATTTAATTACAATGCTTATTATAAAGAATAGATTTTTCTGTGTCAGCGTTTTGCATAGTAATTTTGATATTACTGTACTCTGTTTAGAAAACTTTATGAGCTTGTAATAGTTTCATAAGTCATTTTTTTAGTTAGTTCTGCCCCGTTTTTGTAAAATAATGATAGTTAGAAAATTGTAAGGCTCTTATAGAAGTAGTTATGATTCAGTCTGAAATATGAGATATTTTAGTTTGGTGGTGGGGAGTGTCGTAAGGCATATTAAAGATGCCTATAAGTGCCGGATGGCAGTGACGCACTTGATACCCACCGACCGCCACGAGAGTAACAGAGCCAGTCACTGAGAGTTCAGACCTTGTCAGGGGCAGACGTCACATCGACAGCTTAGCAGTCTCCCCCTTGGGGGTGGGAATCTGGAATTGATCGTGACAGGTACTGTAGGAATTGGAGCTCTGAGGAATTAATTGTTAATCTAGGAATAAATACATATAAAGAAGATGCTTATCTGTTATCACCAACCACGCTACCAAGAGAGAAGAACACTACGATAATTGGTGTAAAATAGTGGGATAATCTCCATGACAGCTTACTTATAACATTACTTGTGGCCGTGTGTAGGAAATCATTCCCACTGACATATATACTGTATGTACTGCCAATACAGATTTATTCAGATTAAAGAAATATATATGAAATATATAAATATAATTTTAAGTATTACTTTCTTATATATATCTATATCTATATATATATATATATATATATATATATATATATATATATATATATATATATATATATATATATATATATATATATATATATATATATATATATATATATATATATATATATATATAGAGCTGAAGGGTCTTTTGGACTTAATAGAACTGTCTAGGACCGTCCAGTATAAAGTCTTCCTTCAGTTACGGTTCTTTTTATATAACTACATCAACACCCAGTACTCTTGGATATTCGCTACACATCTATTATCCCTTCACATATGACAAGTCACAACACTCCCCATCTCTGCTTCTCTTTATGTTTTCTTCGTGCCTAGGCCCGATGAGGGCAGATTTATTTTTTTTTCTTTTTGGCCAGTATTGGTGGCACAATCTTTAAGATAAACAATATATATATATATATATATATATATATATATATATATATATATATATATATATATATATATATATATATATATATATATATATATACAAACAGTATATGCATGCATATATGTATGTCATGAATATTGATGTCAGGGATACAATAAATGAAACAGGATTGTAGTTTCCAATTTTATTAATCGACTGATAGTAACTATTGGCAATAGATATCAATCTTTGAACAACTTCTTTATTAAATTACCCAGAATAATAATTAACTGCAGCACTAATATGAAATGAAAAGCAGGGGAGTGACTAGATAGAATAATTATACCAGTACCATTACTAAATAAAGATAAATAAAAAAAATAAGGTTAAAATATAGCAACTAAAGAGTTAAGGAAACTTGAAAGGAATATATATATATATATATATATATATATATATATATATATATATATATATATATATATATATATATATATATATATATATATATATATATATATATATATATATATATATAAATAGATAGATAGATAGATAGATAGATAGATAGATAAATAGATAGATAAGTAAATAGATAGATAGATGGAAAGATAGATAGGTAAATAGATAGATATATAGATAGACAGATAAAGATATATATATATATATATATATATATATATATATATATATATATATATATATATATATATATATATATATATATATATATATATATATATATGTATCTTTATCTATCTATCTATTTACCTATCTATCTATCTATCTATCTATTTACCTATCTATCTATCTATCTATCTATATATATATATATATATATATATATATATATATATATATATATATATATATATATATATATATATATATATATATATATATATATATATATATAATATATATATATATATATATATATATATATATATATATATATATATATATATATATATATATATATATATATATATATATATGTTATTTTCACATGCATCCTACCATCTGTCTATTCGTTTATACTGTAGTCATGTAGTAGGTTGTCCCATGCGATGCTACAGATGAAGAATCTTTTGAGCATAACTAGGACTGTAAAGGACAGATCGATATTAAGTCTTCCCTCAGTTACGGTTCTTTTTCTATGCCTACATCAACACCGAGCATTCTTGGATATTCGTTACACATTTCTTACTATCCTTTCACATCTGACTACTCACAACACTCCCCATTTCTGTTTCTCAATATGCTTTCTAGACCAGATGAGGGCAGATTTTTTTTTTTTTTTTTTTTGTCCGTTCGGGTTTCACAGTCATAAAAAATAAATCAAACAGAAGCTAAATCAAAGTCCTTAACACTACGCCAAACACAACGTTGGTCACTGGTGCATGATAGTAGGAAAATCCTTAAAATTTATTCAGAAAAAACTATATGAATATCTTGACAAGAAGCGGCATCATTACCAGAGCAAGATTTAGAGAGTTGACATATGCACTATTGCAGTAATCAGTATTGCAAAAGCAATTTTCCATATAGCCTATAAATTCGACCATTTTACAGCCATCCTTAACGTGAAGTGGGGAACAACCATATGCGGTGCCCTTTTCATTATCTAGAAAAAAAAAGTAATTTTTTTTTAATTTTAGGACATATAGAAGGAGAAAATAAGTCTATATTTCCAGCTTATATTTAGTCATGGTAGATGGCATTAATCTGTAGTAGTAGTAGTAGTAGTAGTAGTAGTAGTAGTAGTAGTAGTAATAATAATAATAATAATAATAATAATAATAATAATAATAATAATAATAATAATAATAATAATTTACAGATCCAACATGCTTGGGTCCACCCCTATTCGAATGGGAATTAATTGTGACACTTAAGACTTGAAGACGTTTTGCACTGAAGAAAAGGATGAGATAAATCGAGTAAACCGTTATTTAGGATTTTTTTTCTGTTTCTTGTGTCACTATTAAACCCCATTATGGGGCGGACACAGACAAGTTGGTTCTGGGGAACTAAAGCTGGAAGCCCTTCTTAAAGTTCCACAAGGGGCTCGATCGTGGATTTGTAACTTTCTTGTGCTCTAACCACTGAACTACCGTGGTTCCCAAGGAGAAACAATGTATCTTACCATATCCAGTCACTGTTTTGGTGCAACTGCCAGGGCATCTTAGAGTTGAGCTCGGGGAATTGGTGCCAGTGAAGCAGTTGATGCCATACCCTTTTGCAACAAAATAAAACAATAGCTATTTTAAAAGAAAAGTTTAAAAAATAAATGCACACTAACAAAAATGTCAGAGGTGCTAGTGACTAGACTTACAAAGAGAGAGAGAGAGAGAGAGAGAGAGAGGAGAGAGAGAGAGAGAGAGAGAGAGAGAGAGAGAGAGAGAGAGAGAGAGAGAGAGAGAGAGAGAGGAGAGAGAGAGAGAGAGAGAGAGAGAGGACAAAACACTCTTACAACGTCATGTCTTCAGAAGAGACTAATTGCTATTATGCTTATAAGGAGACCGGCATTGCCAGATTTAACTGTATTTGCAGTGTAAAAACTTACAAGAGAGAGAGAGAGAGAGAGAGAGAGAGAGAGAGAGAGAGAGAGAGAGAGAGAGAGAGAGTTCTTAGAGGATTCACTTTAAAGAGACTATATCATCACCACATTTATTAATAAAATTATACACATCACAGAATTACAAGAAATTAGACTACATCTACTGTACTGAGTATTTTGACTTAGAGTGTCAAATAAAGACACTCAAAATAGGATTAGATTCAGGTGAGACAATTCTTAATTAGTACTACTCACCTGTCTGGAACATGGAGAGCAACAGAATTAGAGTTACCAGGTACTTCAACATGGTTTTCAGTGAATTTGTATCTGTTAAAGGGGTGATGTTGTTATTATTTATTTATTACTCAATAGATTTAGATTAGAGTTATTTCAGATGCAATGTTTGTATGAAAATGTGAATACTCTTTCATTAAACTAGATGCTACATGTTGCGTTTGCCATTTTATGTGTCACTATTAATCTACATTTGAGCTGGGGAATTAGGGCTGTATCCCCTTCCTAATGCCCTATGGTGGGATTGAACCCACATCATCAGGCTCGTTGCTTTCCAACTAGCAGCCCCATTTTATAACAAAGGTATTTTGCCAGAGTGCTGGCTGTAAAGAAAATATGGTAATAAAAAATAGTTGGGTACAGAATAGGGTGTCCCAGTTCTACATCAGCGATCCTTTAATGCGTAGATATATATCTCTGCTTATGCGAAATATTCTTCTACACTTCATGTCAGGGCTCAATCGTGTAGGGTGATAGATAAGCAATGACAATTAACATTTAGTTTATATAGAATCTACGTAGTTCCTCAAGGCCTCAATGCCCTCGTCTCCTTTACTTAGATGTTGTCTCATGCAATGTCAACTATACTCTGCATGCCCTGGCATGCTGTTTAACCCACTTAAAACCTCGGGTTATTCAAAACACATATAAAGAGGTGGGGAGGCATGGCTTGTGCTCATGCTCCAATAAGATTCAAGAGAAGAGGAAACACTCCATAACCTATTTTGTGGGGAGGGGGGGGCAGCTACAACGAAGCAGGTTTCCTGAGGAAACATAGGCTTGTTCTCAACAGCAGAGAAAGCCACGTGAAAACTCTCCACCTGCACACGGGGCATCCATGGGTGTGAATTATTCGTCACCATTCCTGACAGCTGACTTAACTTTGGCTTCGACATAAGTCAGAAAACATCTAAATTCGAACCTGTTTCCCAACCAATATTAAAATTAAATACTCTAAAATATAGAAAAATAGTATAAGTTCTTAATCTAAGACACAAACATTTTAAAACTAATCTTAACAGTATTGCTTACCTTTACTTTTGCTGCTAGTTGTGTATTCGTGCACCGTGTTTACAAACTGTTTAGCACGGCAGTTTGAATTTACCACACAAGCCAGGTAGGTCGAAAAATTTATTTTAGTAATAATCTATAAATTGCATTTGGCCTCTGACGTAATAGTGGAACGACGTAAAACGGGGACCCCCTTTGTTGCTAGTAGCTTAGGTAATGCAATTGTAGGAAGTACCAAGTAATGTCCTTTATACAGATGTTTCTTATTGCTAAATAAGTTAGTCTATTTTATATATTACTTTCTATTATTGGGATGGATACAAACATGCTGGTGCTTGTGGGGGAATTAAGGCAGGATGCCCTTCCTAATGTTCTGTCATGGAGTGAATGCAGGTTTGTCACCTTCTAATTCAAGTACAGTACTCTAACCACTAAGCTACAATGGTCCCCTGCTTATGTAAGCATTCGTGTCTTGAACTCTAATCTTTCGTCTGTGGAACAGCCCGTTGGTATTGTCCTCTTTAATCTCCTCCTCCTATCTGAAACACAGCTGTCTGTCCATGCTTCCACTGACCCATTTCAAATCTCTCACTATAACCTGTATTTTCATTTTTGTTCCATAGGTGGGGTTTGTGTCTACAGCAGCACTAACACTCCTATTGAATCTGCTGACTTTGATGATCTCTGGCTAAAAATCTATCTCTTCACTACCAATATATTCCTTAGCTTCTGCTACTGTTCTCCAAACTCCACCAAGTTTGTGTCTTTCTTTCAATATCTGTCCTCTTGCCATGAATCCTTGCTATCTTCTCATCTACATGCCGAAGTTCTCTATATTGGAGACTTCAATGTACACCACAATGAGTGGCTTCATTCTTCTCACACTGATGTGGGAGGAAGTGAGGCCCTTGCTTTCTCTATTACTCACAATCTAGAGCAAATTATCAAACACACTACTGGTGTTCCAGGTCTTCATGAACATGCAGCCAAACACTCTTTCTTGACCTATTTCTTACTTCAAATCCTTCAAACTACTCTTATTCTGTGCTTTCCTCTCTTGGTAAATCTGATCACTCTGTGATCTCAGCCTCTTCCATTTTCGTTCCCCCTCCACCAATCCCTCCTACTCAGAGCCGCCTTTGGCACTTTGAGTGTACCCAACATGAAAAGTAGCATAACTTCCTCTTTGACTTCCCATGGGATGACTACTGCTTTCGGTCCTGCAACCCTGATCAGGTAGCTCTATAAGTTGCCAAGATCATAACAATGGGAATGAAGGCTTACATCCCCTCCTCTACGAAAACTTTCTCTTCCCCTATACCTTGGTTTGACAGTGCCTGCTCCATGGCTATCCTGGCAAGGAATCGGGCACACCGGTCTTACCAAGCCTCACCTTCCAATTTAACTCATTCTTCTTTTATTGTATCTAGGAATTGCTGTACAGCTCAGATGTGAAGGTCTATGGCTTCCTTTATAAGAAGGAAAGTTGATGACTAATGATGGCACAGCATCTGAGAAGAGTCGTTGGCTGCTCGTTTTTATGCCACCCCGTCTGCTCGCCCTGATTAATGTATTCGACCACGGGCAACAGAGGGACTACGAGAAATTAAACACACACGCATTGCCTTGCAGAACTTTTCACCAGCTGATTGTCGTGCTAAGTTTGTCTCCGCTTTCCCATTGAAGGAGCAGAACTGTAGTGCCTTTGGCAGCTGCAAGGCTTGCCTATTTATGGATTGGTTGCGAGTTGCAAAGCATCCTCGAGAAGTGGCATCCGTTCTTGATGTTTGATTCAATTGCCAATTACCTCCCTATGGATGTTCCTGCGTATGTAAGGCTCCAGCTTAAGGATGATATCAACTTCGAGAAATGTTTAGCTGCTGTGGATGAGTACCTCCAGCAAGACCAACCTGGAGTACGTCTCAGTGACATTATGAGGGCAAGAAGGGCCAATTCCATGGCTCGTCCTCAGAGTGCCATCTCCGCCGCAGCAATCCATGATTCTCACTGGAAAGGAGATCGCAGGAACGGGAAGCACAAGGGCCCTTCTCAGAACTTCAATCCTCCAGCTCATCCTCCTCACACACCTAAGCCTAATTACTGCCATGCACCCACACTCAAGAAGGATGACTCAGTAAGACCTAAGCCTCAGCAGTTCAGAGGCAAGGGCAATTACTCTGCTCCACCTTTCCAGGGATTTCAGCCGATCTCTAAGAGCCGCCACACTTCCTCTTACAGCGGCGGCCAGCATAACCGTCTGGCCACTCACTTGGCCCATGCTGTAGAAACTAGGCCAGAAAGGGCCACCGAGGATAACGCTGAGGACCAACTGTACAAAGTTGCCAATGTGAAATTTACTGAACATGATGATCCCGAGATGGTCCCAAAATGCCTAGGAATCCAAAATGGCGTGGAAGCTGAGGTAACCTTCAACACAGGGGCCAGTGGCATATTTGCTGATGAGAGATTTGTCAGGGATGAAGATTTCACCTGCAAGGTCATTCGTGTGCAGGTTGCTGAAGGAGAACCTCAGATACGACGCTGCTGTGTCATTTATCTGGATTGCAAATACTACAAGAGAAAAGCCCCAGCTAAGGCATTGATTGGGCCTATGTACCCTGTCTTGCTGAGTTGTGAGCTGACCCTAGCCCCTATCTTCCAGGTCAACCTCTACCATAAAGATATTTTTCAGTGGAACATCCCTCGGGCGAAGTCACAACAAACCATATCAGCAGCAACTACTGGCTCTGATGCCTGGAATGTGGATGATTCTCTGACTGATCCCATCGACTCTGCCACAGTTAGTACCCGCAATGTGGAACGCGGAGAGTTTCCCCCTCCGTTACCAGATGATGCACCTCTAGAACCACTGAAGTCCCGTCTAGACTTCGCCAAACTTAAGCAGGACTGCCCCAGCCTCAAACGCTGGATGCAGCAGGCTACCGAGGGAAGAACCTTTATGGTGAGAGGAGGAGGCCAGATCACTTGCGCCCTTGAAGAAAATGGAGTCCTTCGTAGGCATGTGACTAAAGATGGCCACACTTTAAAACAGTTGGTGGTGCCCGCTTCGTTGCGTCGCCAGGCTATGTATGTGGCACACCATTTACCTCTGAGTGGACACAGAGGCAAAACAAAAACTCTGCATGTCCTTCAGAAGGGTTTTGCATGGCCAAACATTTTCGCCGTGGTAGACAGATATGTGGGCTCCTGCCCCGTCTGTCAATCCACCTCTTCGGCACCAGTACCGAAAGTCCCCATGGGCATAACTAAGCTCTCAACGGAGCCATTTTCCAAGGTCACTATTGACATATTAGGACCTATTAACCAAGCTTTGTCCACAGGGAAACAGTTCCTCCTAGTATACGTCAACCTGGCAACAAGGTACCTAGATGCAGTGCCGCTATCTTCTATCACGATTGAAACAGTCATTCATGCCCTATTCAAAATCAGCTCCAGGGTCGGCTTCCCTGAGCAGGTCACTTCTGACAATGGAAGTCAGTTTACAAGTAGGCCCTTTGAAGCTTTCTGTAGCCTCTTAGAAATAAAGCACATTCATACGAGTGTCTATCATATCCAATCAAATGGAGCATGTGAACGCTATAACGGGACATTGAAGCGATGTTTATGCAAGCAAGTGATAGATATACCCAAGCAGTGGGACAAATACATCCCCGCTGCACTTTTCTCCTTCAGAGACACGTTCCACGACACTACTGGATACTCGCCTTTTGAGCTGACTTATGATCATGAGGTCAGAGGCACAGTGGATTTCTTGGCAGAATGTTGGGACTCACCTACCATCAAGGACGACGATAGGGATATCCATGAGTATATTTTGAAGTTTTCTTCCCATCCCTAAAAGGCCTGGAAAGCTGCACAATTAGCCATTTAGGGTCACCAGCAGACTACCAAGCTCCTCTCTGACAAGTGTGCCCAGCATTGTGCTCTGACACCCGCAGATAGAGCTTTGTTACTTCTTCCAACGGATACAGCATGTGAATCCCAACCATTACTTGCTATATGTTGATGGCAGTAAGCAGAAATACCACATTAACCAACTGAAGCTGTACTGCTTCAGCAGACTCATAAGGACAGCATTGCAGGATCTCGACACTGTTTCATGCTCTATAGAAGCTGTAGTTGATGCCTTATTAGTTATGGAGTTAACTAGTGACTGTTTTTTCTTTTCTTACTAAAAAAAAATTTCACTCCTTGCATTTTGCAGATTATAAATATTTGCGATTTATATTTTAATATATCTTGTTTAATATTCTTGTATGTGTAGAAAGCATGATCCCAAAATATAAATCTCCCTCCTATTTCTCTGTTTTCAGCCTTTTCTTTTTTCTCATGAATGAGGCCAAGTGTTTAAGCAATTTTCTTATTTTAAAATTGCTTTTGAACTGATAAATTTTTGCTATATTATAAAAATTGCTCTTGGTGATAATTTTGTTATAAATTTGACCCTGCTGATATGTCATTAGCCTGTCTAGATACATTTCAATAGCTGCTTAACTATTTAAATATTTGAAATTCCGCCTCCTGCAACAGAAAAAATGTTCTAGAGATTGTTTGCCAGTAACCTATTTTTGCCCTTAATAATTCTCGTTTTTTTTATTAGCTTCTGCTTGTTGCACCTAAAATACTGTCTCTCCCTTGCATCTCTGCCATAATTGCCTGCCAGGGACCACCACTACAGTAGCCCTCGAATTTTATATGAACAAATTACTGCTCTAAATATATATACTACAGGGGGCTGAATGATGACATCACCAAGAGGGACACTGCATCGTTCTCAATTGGCAGCCAAACATCCCAGAAACAAGATCTCACCTCAGCAGTCAAGCTTACTTCAAACCTTTTTTTATGTAGTGTCTTCTCAGGAATTCATCTGGCACAACCAAGGTGAGAGATAGTGTATGGTAAAGCTCGTTGGTCAAGCAAATTGGGAATTCGCGAAACTGGTTAAATTTGTTACTGGTCAAATCCTTTAGTGGTCAAACCCTAAGATATTTTTCTCTGTTCCATTCCCGTACAAAGCGAACTTTTGTAGATTACCCAACTGGAATCTCATTTGCCAAATTTAATTCCTTGATTGGAAATTACCGCCGATGTACATTGAAAAGAAATTTCTTTCATTGCGGGTGCCAAAGTAAACTTTTGCCCTCAGAAAACTGCTCATTACCACGTAAAAATCTATCCCTTCTCCCAACGAATTCTAATTTCATTCTACCCCTTTCTATCATCGTAAATAAATGTTTACATCAATACTCGTAAATAAAACGTTTTTTACTATAAACTGCAAATAATTAATAATTTAACTAAAGTGTTTTATGGTATAAACTGCAAATAGTTTTCAAGTAATTCTGCACTGTTGGCATTGCAAATATTTCTAGCTAACCAACACTTAATAATTTAACGAGAGTGTTTTGCGCTATAAAGTGTAAATAATAAATAAGTAATTGTGCCTTGTTGGCATTGCAAAGGTTTCCTGTTAACCACAAGTTGATGAATACATACTGTATTTATCTTGCTGATTCCTCGTTTATTGGGAATAAAGTGTTTTCAGTTATAAGTTGCAAATACTTCAAAAGGTGGTTTTGCCCTTATGGCATGCAAATATTTCTTTCTAACCAAAAATTAAATGAATACATATATATTTCGTAGATTCTTCCTTTATCGTAAATAGAGTGTTTTGCCATATAAATTGCAAATAATTGATAAGAAAAGTTGCCCTACTGGCATTGCATTAGTTTATTGGTACCCGCAATTTAAGAAATTCATGTTGAATATTTTATTCTTCATTTATTGTGAATAAATTGTCTTATGATAATGCCAGCAAATAATAAACTATTTTGTATGCTCTTACGGTAGCATGAATATTTCTGGTTAGCTGTGACTAACCAATATATTTTCTTTCTGTAAAATAACATTGGAAACTCATTGTTTGTGTGCTCGTGCCTTCAGTTTTTCCATTATTAATGGTGTGTCATTTCTATTTCTACAATTGCAGTGTCCTCTATTCTACTCTGCCTGTGTGACAGAGGTGATTGTCGAGTTGAGGCCAAAGTCTTGGCATCCAACTGTGGTGCCGAGAATCGAAATCATGCTCACCACCTCCGGAGTTCGAGTCAGCATTCCATAATTTTAATTTTAAATTTGTTCCAGCTTTCCAAAATTAATTTAATTTATTTTTAATGTGTCATTTTATTTCTAAAATTAAAAGAAAGTTGATTTCTGAGTTTCATTTAACCGAGTAGTGGTATGAGGGTCTGTCCTGTCTGTTTGTGAACTCTTAATCATATTCAGTGCCTTGAGTCCCCTTAGTAAAACAGAAACTTAGCAACCTCCCCACACTCCTTCACTGACAAAGCCACTCTCTTTGGCTCTCATTTTTCTGCCAACTCTTCTATAAACGATTCCAGTGCACCTGTCCCTCAATCTTTACCACTCTCTAACCCTATGCCCTCCCTTATCCTTTCTTCACGCAAAATTCATAAGGTTTTGCTCGCTAAAGACGAACAAGGCATCTGGTCCCGATGGTATCCCTGCAAGGTTCCTTAAGGAGTTTGCAGATGAAGTGACTCCCGTGCTTTGCCATCCTTTTTGCCTCATTCTGTCAACCAGTATCTAAACTTCATCTTGGAAGCATGCTCTAGTTCAACCTGTTCCTAAGAAGGGTGACTGCTCTATTCCTTCAAACTATCGAAATATTGCTCTAACCTCTTCTATCACTAAAGTTTTCGAAACTTTGCTCGATGCTCACATCTTGAAACGCCTTGAATCTAACTCTCTTTTCTCCGATCACCATGATGGCTTCCACAAGGCAAGATCCACTGGTGACCTCCTGTCCTGTCTTACTCATGTATGGTCATTTTCTCTGAGGAAGTTTGGGGACTTTTTTTTTCATCGCCCTTGATATCTCTAAGGCTTTTGACAGAGTCTGGCACACGGCTCTGTTGCCAAACTCCCTGCCTATGTCTTTACCCATTCTCTCTGTTCTCTGATTTCCAGTTTTCTTTCTGACCATTTTATATCTGTAGTTGTTGATGGTGCGACATCTAGCCCTCTCTCTGTTACCAGTGGTGTTCCACAGAGCTCTTTTCTTTCACCTACTTTGTTCCTTCTCTTCATCAATGATCTTCTACAGTTCCCATCTAACTCTCCTCTTCATGCCTTTTCTGACAATTCTACCTTCATTTTCCCTCTGCTTTTTCTTCACAACCTTCATCTATTACTCGTAATCAATCTCGTATCGCTCTTGCTTCTACTCTCAACTTCTATTTGCGGAGGGTATCTGCTTGGGGTACCCATAATTTAGTTAAACTTAATTCCTCCAAGACAAAGTCTTCGAAACTAACGAAGTTTACCCTCTTAATTCTATCAACATATTAGGAATCCATATAGCCTCTAACTTGTCTTGGAGGAATCACGTAATCCAAATTTCAAAATCTGCATCCAAGAAATTGGGGGCTTTGTTTCATTTTGGTCATTATTTTTCTCTTTACAGTTACTTAAAATCAATAAAGGTCTTTTCCATCCCTGCTTAGAATACTGCTCACACATCTGGAGTGCTCTTTCTTATACTTATCTCCTTGATAGGGTTGAATCTAAGGCAGTCAGACTCATTAATGATCCTTCTCTTACTTCTAAACTGGATTCTCTCTCTCTTCGCCGTAAGGTATCATCCCTTTCTTTTCTCTATCACTACTACTTCCATCTCTTCTCTGATGAGTTGGCGAGTTGCATCCCTCCTCCACTGCCGAGCCCACGTAACACTCACCAAGCGGCCTCATCTCACAGGTACTGTGTGGAGACTTGTAGCTTGCGGATATGTCGGTGCAGTGACTGCTTCTTCCCATCTACATCCAGACTCTAGAACTCTCTTCCTCCCTCTGTCTTTCCTAATTTTATGACCTGTCTTCCTTTAAAAAACGGATCTATCATCATCTCAGGGCCTAATCCTCCTTATCTCTAGGTCCTCAGTACTTTGACAATATTTTCTGTTTGTCATTTTCCTTTGTGTATCATTACCTCATCTCTGCCTTGCCCTTAACCTTTTTCTATTCCTTCGTCTTGGTGTTTTCTCGTGCCCGGGCCTTTTTTGATGAGGGCAGTTTTTGCCTGTCCCGGTCTCACACTCTTAAAAGAAAACATTACTTTAAACTTTGGAATTATGCATATGGCAAGCTGCCATAGGGACTTTCTTCAGATAATGCTTGGGTAAAAAGATGCACACTTCCTTTTCTCAAGTAGTGATATTTCAGCCTTGCTCAAGAATTCAACTATTTTCATCAATATTAATTTAAGATAGGGAGTTTAGGAAGATAAGGGATCTTAGTGGCCCAGATGTTAGAATACTTGACTTGGGCGGCGACAAACCCATGGTTGACCCGACCATGTGGCATAAGTAAGAGTATCCCGTCTTAATTAAATCCCCATCTCCAATCTGTCTGTGACTATTCCCACTCGAATGGTGATTAATTGTGACTTATAAAATGTAAAAAGAAATTAAGATTATAATAATATTTTGAAAATACATTAAGTCTGTCTAGAATGATGATCAATCATAAGTAATTTAAAAGTAAATTATATTTAGTAAGCATATATGGAGTAAGATCTGGGTCAATTCTTGTTGTTATTTGTAGTTTTATATCACCTAACCATTGTGATATCACGGTCCCTATCTGAATCAGTTCGTACAAGGGCACTTACTTTATAATTTTCAAAATCTGGCACTGAAAACTTTTAACTTATAACAATAATAATAGTACAGAGGCTACAGTCAGAAGTTATTGGGTTACACTTCATTACTGCGCTTACCTTTTCTTGAAGTTGAGTTCTATGTTACATGGAGCAACTGATAACAATGCAGATAAGAGAGACAAAGCAGGATGTAGATAAAAAGGTGTGTCATAATCAGGGGACCGCAGTTGCGCAGTGGTTAGAGGGCTCTACACAGGAAAAGGCAAACTTGTTTTCCAGGCCACCGCAGAGCATTGGGAAGGGCATCCTACCTTGATTCTCCGGATTCAACCTGTGTCTATCCCAATTCGAATAGGGATTAACTGTGATAATTAGAAACCAAAAGACAACAAATATTGTTTCAATGAATTATAATACCAAGCATAAGAAAGTGAAAAGAAAATGCCAGGGTGGTATTACCACTTCCACAGGATTTCATTATTTTATACATACATATACACATGATTTCATTTCCCCTTGTAAGGGGGGTGGCCAAGCCAAGAAACACGCATTCACCACAATCCACACATACCTCAACCACTCCTCTTATCGCCTTGGGGATAAAGGGTTGCCACGTTTTTCCCCCTTCCACCCTGACTGGGTCACCCATAAGGTATATGGGCGAGGATATTTATTGGGTCCAAAGTCTATTAAGTTTACGTTAGGGTAAAATAAACTATAGAATAAAACTTCGGCTTCATTCTTGAAGCTGATATAAACCAAACAAGCCACTCATCCGGGCATCAACAATAGACAAATCAAGTATTAGTACAAGAATATCAAAACAAGAAAATTAAACTCTATTTAATAGGAAATTAATACAAATAAGAAAGCAATCAGAATAAATAACAAGAAACAATAATAAATAATTATACTTTAACTCTCACATTTCCTTTTCTCAAAGAAAAAAATCAACTTCTATTTTCAAAATATTCAAGTGGTTATAATTATAATACTAGTTAACTTTGAATATATACCTACTTTACAAATCAAACCACTCTGGCGGTTTATAGTTCTACCAGACCTACGAAGGGGTACTGGTTCTGGCACGGTAATGGGAGCATGCATAGTTATCAGAACTCTCAACTATGCTATTAGGAATTATAACATTGCTCTCTGGTTCATTAACCACATCAGAATTTGATGTAAGACTTGTTGGAATAGAAGGCAAAACTGGCTTACAAATACCACCATAATTCTGATTACTAGAAAAAATGCATTTTTCTACACTAAGAGTAAACCTAGGCATAAGTTGGTCTGAATGTCTTAACCAAACTATATTACCACAATTTTTAAGTTTTACTTTGTAGTTACGAACACCAGGTACTTCTAAGATTTTGCCTTCTAACCAAGGCTTACCATGACCATAATTTTTTACAAAAACTGCATCATCTACATTATATTCTGATTTTTCAAATTTACATTCTTTAGTGCCTTCTCCCTTTTTTCTTGAGGTTTAATTTTTTCTACACTTCCCCAAAAGTTATGGTTAAACATCATATCAGCTGGAGCCTTCCCAGTGGAGGAATGTACAGTTCTTCTATGATTATGTAAAAACCTACTTACTCTGGTATTAATATCCCCATCAGTAAATTTACTGAGACCCTCTTTAAAAGTTTTTACTGCCCTTTCGGCTAAGCCTTTAGAAGAAGGGTTATAAGGAGCAGTTGTAACGTGTTTAATGCCATTCTTCCTCAGGAAAAACTCCATCTCCTCAGACACAAAAGAAGGGGCATTGTCAGAAACAATTATTTCTGGCAATCCAAAATTACAAATACTCTGCCTTACCTTAGCAATAGTTACTGCTGATGTGGTAGATCTAGTAACATGAACATTCAAAAATTTAGTGCAGTAATCTGCAATTACCAAAAAAATAAGTCAACAATTGGACCAGCGTAGTTATATTTTTTTTAATGATTGTCACACCAGGACGGGCAAAAAAAAAAAAAAATAAATCTACCCTCATCAGGCCTGGGTAAGAAGAAAACATAGAGAGAACCAGAGATCGGGAGTGTATTGTGACTTGTCAGATGTGAAGGGATAATAAGACATGTGCAACGAATATCCAAGAATATTCAGTGTTGATGTAGGCATAGAAAGAGAACCGTAACCGAAGGAAGACTTAACATCAAAGTGTCTTGGACAGTCTTATTTAAGTCCAATACCCCCTTCAGGTGTAGTATTGCAATGGGCAGTTGGTGCCATGGGCCAACCTAGTACATGTAACCTACACCAAGGATTCCCAGTTTCTGGCCAGGATAATACCGCTACCTGTGGAGTCTGGCTTTTTTAAAACAAAGTTCACAAGATTTAGTTATTTCTGAAATGTCCTGGTCCAATTTGGGCCACCAAATCAAATTACGTGCTTCTACTTTCATTGCATTGATACCGTTACGACCTACATGCAGCTGTTCTTGTGCTGCACTGCGCATATCAGCAGGCATACATGGGTCCGATACAAAAGAACACCATCATAAATGCTTCAGTCTTATTTGACAACAGAGTAATCAGACAATATTGGGTCATTAATCCAACCAAATTTCACACATTGAAAAACTTTACTTAAAACTGGGTCAATTCTTGTCAAAACCTTAACATCTTCAAAGGAAATGTCTTGATTACTCAAAGTTTCTATAACATGAGCATATTCATTAGGGGTACTAGAATCCAAACTAGAATCCAGCACTGGCAACTGACTGAGTGCATCTGCAGCAACATGATCTTTTCCTGCTTTAAAATTTAAGTCATAATCGTACTGTAACAAAAGCAAAGCCCATCACTGCACTCTAGCGTTTAAATTTACAGGAATCTGTTTGGTTCTACCAAACAATCCAAGAAATGGATTGTGATCAATTCTAAGAATAAATCTACGACCCAGTAAAAAATATTTAAATTTGCATACAGCATAGACCAAAGCCAGAGCTTCCTTGTCTAACTGGAAGTAATTTAATTCTGCAGATGATAACTTTTAACTAGCAAAATAGACTGGTTTTTCGATACCATGCATTTCCTGCATCAAAACGTAGCCAACACCAACTGGAGATGCATCTACTTTTGCAATTACTGGATGATTTTAGTCAAAATCTGCTTTGACCTTACTGAAAGAATTAGCCTCTATAGATGACCTTTTAAATTTGGCATCTTTCTTTAACAAATCATGTAAGGGAGACAAAGTACTAGAAGAAATCTTTACAAATCTGCTATATTAGGTAACCATACCAAAAAAGGATTGTACATTGCTGACAGACTTTGGAGGGGGTGCTTCCAAAATAGCTTCAAGATTTTTGGCTGATGGTTTAATTCCATCACCAGAAATGACAGCCTAAATATTCAAGAGAATCAGTATTCAAAACAGTTTAACTATGTATTTATAGCTACATTGTGCTTTTGGAATTCCCTCAAAACTCTGTCCAGTCTTTCATCACGTTCTTTTTGTGTTTGCAGCTCGCGAATTTGTCGGTGCAGCGACTGCTTCTTCCCATCTACCTCCAGACTCTGGAACTCTATTCCTCCTTTTGTATTTCCTGATTCTTATGACCTTTCATCCTTCAAAAAGCAGATCTATCGTCATCTTAGAGCCTAGTCCTCCATATCTCTGGGTCCTCTGTACTTTGACTGTTTTTTTCTGTCTGTCGTTTTCCTTTGTGTGACATTACCTCATCTCTGCCTTGCCCTTAACCTTTTCCCTTTCCTTCGTCTTGGTATTTTCTCGTGCCCGGGCCTTTATTGATAAGGGCAGTTTCTGCCTGTCCCGGTGTCACACTCTTAAAAAAAAAAAAAACAGGAATATCATCTAAAAAGGCTACAATACCATCAACATTCATAAAAATCTGAGAAATAAATCTTTGAAAGATAGCTGGTGATGATGCCAAACCAAAAGGAAGTTTTTTATATTGAAAAAAAAACTTTATGAGTTTCACTTTATCTACAATGGTTAACATTTTCCTTTGCCGCTTAGGCTCACTACAAGAAGCCTTAGAAGATGAACGATGCTTGGGAGGCATTGCAACGGTTAATATATGCGAGTAAAAAATCACAAGCAAAACATATTAATAATAATAAGCTCAACGTGAATGGCGCACACGAGTGAGGCGAGACAGTGGAAGATGGTGGAAGCCTTTGTCCTAAACGCTGATAGCGGTATCGTATTTTACATGTTGCAATACTGTTAGTATTTATGTTTTTTACTGTTTTATTATTCTTAGGCTAAGAAATACGTTTTTTTTTTATCAATAAAATCATGAAACTACTGGAAATATAAATATATATGCTAGCTCACGTAGCTGCGACCCCAATACATTGTACGCTATCGAACACAAGCAAAACGTTTAATAAGCACAACGTGAACGGCGCCCACGTGAGTTAGACTGAACGAGTCTTCGTCCAAAACGCTGATAGCGGTATCGTATTTTACATGTTGCAATACTATTAGTATTTATGTTTTTTACTATTTTTTACTGTTTTATTATTCTTAGGCTAATAAATGCGTTTTTTATCAATAAAATCATGAAACTACTGGAAAAAATCAACAAAACATATTAATAATAAGCACAACGTGAATGGCGCACACGAGTGAGGCGAGACAATGGAAGATGGTGGAAGCCTTTGTCCGAAACGCTGATAGCGGTATCGTATTTTACATGTTGCAATACTGTTAGTATTTATGTTTTTTACAATTTTTTACTGCTTTATATAAATATATATGCTAGCTCACGTAGCTGCGACCCCAATACATTGTACGCTATCGAACACTATTTCGCATGATGCAATACCGTGAGTTATACTGTACGTACGTATATCATTCAGTTATTAGTACAGTGTATATTAATTTAAAATTCATTTACTTATTTGATGATTGTACAAAATCTATTGTATTTATTCATTGTGATTTGGACCAAATATTTCTTTTGTAAAGATTATACTGTACTTTTCAAAAGAGGTGGTCAATAAACGTATCTATCTATCTATCTAAATTTATGTTTTTTACTATTTTTTACTGCTTTATTATTCATAGGCTGGGAAATATTTTTTTTTTATCAATTAGATAATGAAAACTGTTGTTTTCAATAAAAAAAATGAAAATACTGAGAATTTTTTTTTTATTTTAATATTTTCGCATATACCCATAAAATAAAATAATAATTTATCCAAAAAAAAACGCGATACAGTGAGAACGCGAACCAAGAAACGCGAATAACCGTGGGAACACTGTATGCTTTATGGTCTCAATGGTGCCAGTGGAATGAGTGCTTGCTTGTATAGTGCCCCTATACAAAGGTGAGGGAGATGTGTATGAATGCAGTAAATTTAGAGGTATGAGTTTGTTGAGTGTGGTAGGAAGTGTATGGTAGGATACTGATTAATAGGATTAGGGATATGACAGAAAATGTGATTGCGGAAGTGCAGAGCAGTTTTAAGAGAGGTCGAGGTTGAATAGATCATATATTTATAGTTAGGCAGTTATGTGAGAAATATATAGCAAAGGGTAAGGATGTGTATATTGCATTTTTGGATCTGGAGAAAGCATATGATAGAGTTGATAGAGAGGCAATGTGGAATGTTTTGAGGTTATATGGAATTGATGGTAGACTGTTCCAAGCAGTGAAGAGTTAGTATGAGGGCAGTTGAGCTTGTAGTAGGGTAGGGAATGAAGTGAATGAGTGGTTTCCAGTGAGTGTGGGACTGAGACAGGGATGTGTAATGTCACCATGGCTGTTCAATTTGTATATTGATGGAATCGTAAGAGAGCTGAATGAGCGAGTGCGTGGTCGAGGTTTGAGAATGGTAGATGGGGATGATAATGAGTGGGACTGCATCAGTTGCTGTTTGCAGAAGATGCTGTGGTGGTGGCAAATTCAAAGGAGAAGCTGTGTCAGAATTTGGAATGGTGTGTGAGAGCAAGAAGTTGCGAGTGAATGTGGGAAAGAGTAAAGTTATGAAGTGTATAAGAAATGAGGATGGTGCTGGATTGAATGTTATGTTGAATGGAGAGACACTTGAGGATGTTGATCAGTTTAAGTATTTAGGATCGGTTAGAGATGCAAATGGTGGAGTGGAAGCAGATGTGTATCACAGAGTGAATGAAGGATGTAAAGTGTTGGGTGCGTTGAAAGGACTGATGAGGAATAGAGGGTTGGAAATGAATGTTAAGAAAGTTTTGTATGAGAAAGTGGTTGTGCCAACTGTGATGTATGGATCAGAGTTATGGGGTATGAAAGTAAGTGAGAAACGGAAACTAAATATGTTTGAGATGAAATGCCTGACGAGTATGATTGGTGTATCTCGGTTGGATAGTGTTAGGTATGAAGTGGTGAGAGCAAGATCAGGTGTGAGGAGAGAATTGGCAGCCAGAGTAGATATGAATGTTCTGATGTGGTTTGGCCATGTGGAAAGGATGGATGATGAAAGACTGCTGAAAAAGGCAATGAATGCAAGAGTTGATGGGAGAAATGCTAGAGGGAGGCCTAGGTTTGGGTGGATGGATGGAGTAAGGAGAACCCTGAATGATAGGAGGATGGATGTGAGGGAAGCAAGTGAGCGCGCACGGAATAGGAATGAGTGGCGAGCGAATGTGACGCAGCTCTGATGGGCATCTACTGTTACCACAGGGCTGCATCTTACAGAGGTAGCCTTGTGGTAGGGGCAGTATGGGAGTTGACATTTATGAAGTGACGCAGGTTGTGGAAGAGCCGGGAGGATGGGCTGTGGCACTCCAGCAGTGCCATCTACACGGTCGCTAGCCCCCTCGTCATTGCCCATAGAGCAAAGTAATTCCCTTGTTTCCTTTTTTTATGTCGGCTACCCCCAAAATTGGGGGAGACAGCCAAGGTAAATAAAAAATAACAGTATGGGGAGCTACCAATAAGACTCAAGTAATAGAATACAGAAGCTTATTATTTTTACAGCTCGAGTTGCCAGGGAGGAATAAGAAAATATGACCACATCACACCAGCTCTCAAAAAACTTGGGTGGCTGAAGACAGAAAACAGGGTTGCCTATGCTATTTACATTTTTGAAAAGAAAATTTTGAACCATTATTATCCTAGCTGGCTATTTAATTTCAAAACAGTCAGTGATATAAGGGGAACTAACACAAGACAGAGTAGTAAGCTCTCTATTCAGACAGCAAACACAGATGCAGGTTCAAAGATGATCATTATTAAAGGGCCAACACTCTGGACAATATTCCAGAACATCTTAAAAATTCATTCTCCTTCACAGCTTTCAAAGGCAAACTATATGGTTTTCTTTTGGACAAATACTTACTGCTCACACAAAGATTTAATGCAATTTCCCTTAACACTAACAAATGTATATGTAAACTGATATCGCCTTCTTTGATCTCTAAGTTAAGAACTAATTATTACTTTTTTTTTTAATTTATTTACCTTGGCATATTCCCCCATTTTGGGGGGTAGTCGACAACAAAGAACAAGCAAAATTTTCATTGTAAGGAATACAAATATGGTGATGCCAAAAATAACGATTCTGTATTGAGTGTTATTATTACTAATATATTAATAACATTACTGTAAACATCTTATTACAGTATGATTATTGTTAAAATAATTGTATACATATCTGTTAACTCAAGGTAATCTTCATTTTCTAAGAAAGCTATAATTCTTTTTAATGTATGTATAACCCTCTTACTTATTAGGTCAATAACATGTCTACTTATAAGTGTACTCTTAGTTTTGTAAAAGAATAGCCAATGGAGAAATGGAAATAAATGTTTGTTTGTCCAGAATCATCTGCAGTCAATTTTTGTCAGGTCTTTACTCTTGTATTTTTTTGATAAGTGTTCAACTGAAAATATATTGGAGAAAAAAAGCAGTGGCGGTAAACCAGCGCAGCTGTCAGGCCTCATAGCAGAGATCCTTACCCACTTTCTCTTATCCCCAAGGAGCTAAGAGGAGTGATTGAGGTATATTAGCTTTGTGGAGAACGTGCGCTTTGACTCTGCCATCCCCCTGACATGAGGGATTGTAGTCAATGTATATGTGTGTATAAACCTTATAAAGACCAAATGGTCAAAAAAATTTAATATCTAGCCGCCTTCTTTTGTTGTTCAGCAAATACAGAGGTTCCCAATACTCGTTGCTTCACTCATTTGTTGTCGAAACTTTGAGGCAACAATGAAAAATATCCCAGCTAATTCGTTTTTTGTCAATAATTGTCACCAAAGGCGCCCTTAAACCAGAGTCTGCTATTCATGTGCACCGAAGCTTCAGTGTTTCAGGTACTGTGTACTTACACTATGTTTTTTCTTTTAATAATATTGTAGCACACTGCATTTATATTTAATTTAATTCTCGCGTTCTTTTCCTTTATTGCTTTTTCTAACTTATAATTACATGTCCTTCACCCCATTAATCTCCTCTATCCTCTTCCCCCCCAACCATGGTCTGCTGCTATTACTGTACTGCATCAGGTTTACTTTAAATACTGTTCAATTTCTCATTACATTTTAAGCTGTATTAAATGTATTGCAGGTAATTTTACTTTTCTTTACCTTTATTGATATTTTTTTATATACAGTATACTAACATATTTAGGTACAAGTTCTCATGTTATAAGACAGATGTAGGTTGGCCGGTCCCTAATAGACTCGTAATACATCGACTGTAATGGGAAATATGGTTTCATGATTCATGATTATTAGTCTCGTTTTTATGATCCCAATTAGCGACGAACAATGGGCTCTCCATGTCAAAACTTATTGTAAATAATGCTTTATTAATACATAAATTTAACAGGTTTAGGCTTCTTTTATTTCAAAAATTTTATACTTTTTTCAGATATCTAATATGTACACATGAATAAACAATATCATACAAGATTACATAATGTATAAAATATTGACAGAACACAAACTATTTCAAAGGTAGTTTCCATTACTTATGGTACTCCATGCGATGTCTGAATGTTCTTTTCGTATTCTTTTCGTTCACGAAGCAATTCCTGGTATCCCTGCAGGGCAAGTTGAAGCTGTGGTCGGCGTAAAGCATCTTCTTCAATGTAAGCCTGTAATGAAAATAATACAATTTAGAGCAAAGAATACAACCCCCTTATTCCTAGGTGTTTTCTATTATTCACAACGATATGGAAAATATTAGATGTTTTCTAGTTTATGTGTCATGACACATTATTGGGGTGGACACAGACAGGTAGGAGATGCGGAATTAAGCTGGATTCCCTTCCTAACACCCAGCGGTATGCTCATTCATGGATTTGTCACCTCCTGATTAGTGCTCTCACCATTAAATTACATTGCAGTCCCCATGAAAAATTATAAATATAGGTGTACAGTATAATTTGAATGCTATGGAGTTTACTGTAAAAGTATATGCAAGAACTCTTAGTTTTGCATTCTGGGTATATAAGGCTCAAACATCAATACACAAAAAGCATGAGTGCTTCCACCTCTTAAATTTTCAAACTGTCAACTTCTACAATATCAGAACAATTATTGTATTCTTCAACTTCATATTGGGAGTACATTATTTTCTCTTTATTATAAAAAAGAAAAAGACATGCACGAATACACACACACAAACTGGAGCCAGAAATACGCAATTTCAGTTATGATGAGAGGCTGAGGGAATTAGACTTACTATCACTCGAAGCTAGAAGATTGAGGGGGGGATATAATGT
>JAXCGZ010020797.1:0-10000 GCA_037179515.1 Halocaridina rubra
AGAGGCTGAGGGAATTAGACTTGCCATCACTCGAAGATAGAAGAGTAAGGGGGGATATGGTGACAGTCTTTAAATTCCTTCATGGTTATGATAGAGTGGATAGGGATCGATATTTCGATATGGCTGGCTCTAGAACTAGAGGTCATAGTTTAAAGCTTCGTAAGAAAACTTGTTTGCAGGATGTAAGGAAATACTTTTTCAGTGTAAGAGTAGTTGATAATTGGAATTGGCTAAGCGAGGAGGTAGTTAATGCTATCTCAATCCATAGTTTTAAGGACAGGTACGATAAGTATCACTAAGTCTAAAATGGAACCGATCAGGAGACGGGAAGATACGAGCTTTGGGCTCTTTCCCGTAAACACAATTAGGTAATCACAATTAGGTAATCACACCAATTGGAAAGAGTGACCACTGTGTGTTGTTGATGGAGTATATCATTGAAGATATTCTTCCTGAGAGTAGAGGCACTGAGGACATGAGGAGGAACTATCGGAAAGGAGATTACATCAAAATGAATGAGCTTTTTGCAGTTATTGACTGGAAAACCTTATTTTACAACAAATCTGTACAAGAAATGTATGACATCTTTTGTGAGAAATATGGGAAGATAGTAGATTGCTGCATACCTGTCACCAAAGTAGGTGTAATTCATGCCAGAGAGAAATGGTTCGATAATGGGTGTAAAAGAGCTAAGGAGTGGAGAGACAAATGCTGGAAAAGGTATAGGAGGAGAAAAAACATAAATGCCTGGCAAACCTACAAAAGAGCAAGAAATGACTACCTAAGTAAAAGGAGAGAGGCAGAGAGAGATTATGAGAGGGACATCACCAGGAAGGCTAAAGAAAATCCCAAGCTTTTCCACAGCTTTATCAGAGGAAAACTGAAGGTAAAAGAATAGGTTTTAAGGCTAAAGAGAGCGGATGGAAGCATCACTGAGACGGACGAAGAGATCTGCAAAGAATTGAACAAGGAGTTTCAGTCAGTATTTACAGTAGAAAATACCCCACCCCCTCAGATTGCAGTGATAGAAGCTCAAGGGCCGGTATTAGAGAACATCAACCTTACAGCCACAGAGGTATGCAAAGCGCTGATGGATTTAGATGTTCATAAAGCTACAGGTCCTGATGACATATCCCCCCATGTGCTTAAAAAATGCGCAAACACAATATCAGTGGCACTAAGTATCATATTTAAGGAGTCACTGGAGTCGGGGGAGATTCCAAGATGCTGGAAACAAGCAAATGTGATACCTATCTTCAAAAAGGGAAGGAGGGATACGGCTCTGAACTATAGACCAGTTTCCTTGACCAGCATAGTTTGCAAAGTTATGGAGAAACTACTAAGGAAACATATCTCTCTTCACTTGGAATCCTTCAACTTTTTGTCAGTGAGGCAACATGGCTTCAGAGAAGGTAGATCAACAGTAACAAACTTATTAGAATTTTATGATGAGGTAAGCCAAATCTTACAGAAAAGAGAGGGCTGGGCAGATTGCATATTCCTAGACTTCCAGAAAGCGTTTGACACTGTTCCACATGGGAGACTTATTAGGAAGCTGCACTCAATGGCTAGAATAGGTGGAAATGTTTTGGAATGGATAAAAACTTACTTAGAAGGAAGGGAACAGAGGGTTAGAGTAAGACACTCAGTGTCTGAATGGAGAAGAGTTAGTAGTGGAGTTCCACAGGGTTCAGTTTTAGGGCCACTTTTGTTCCTTGTATATGTAAATGACCTACCAGAGTCTGTAAATTCATTCATGAATATGTTTGCAGATGATGCAAAGATTGTGAAGAAAGTAAAAAACGAGAACAATGGTAGAGAACTTCAGGAGGATCTAAATAATCTGCATGAGTGGTCAGAAAAGTGGCTAATGAAATTCAATACCTTAAAATGTAAGGTAATGAGAATGGGTACAAGTGCAAGAAGGCCCAAGCTTGACTACTCGGTGGCTGGAGTACAACTTCAAGAGACAGAAAATGAGAGAGATCTAGGAGTAAACATACTGGCAGATTTGTCTCCAGAAATACATATAAATGGCGTAGTAAGGGCAGCATATGCATTCTTATCAAATGTAAGGGTAGCCTTCAGGCACATGGACAAGGAAATGTTCAGAAATATTTATGTAACCTATGTGAGGCCAAAACTCGAATATGCAGCCCCCTTTTGGAATCCGCACTTGAAAAAGCACATAGCTAAGCTTGAAAAAGTTCAAAGACATGCCACGAAACTGGTGCCAGAAATACGCAATCTCGGTTATGATGAGAGGCTGAGGGAATTAGACTTGCCATCACTCGAAGCTAGAAGAGTAAGGGGGGATATGGTGACAGTCTTTAAATTCCTTCATGGTTATGATAGAGTGGATAGGGATCGATATTGCGATATGGCTGGCTCTAGAACTAGAGGTCATAGTTTGAAGCTTCGTAAGAAAACTTCTTTGCAGGATGTAAGGAAATACTTTTTCAGTGTAAGAGTAGTTGATAATTGGAATTCGCTAAGCGAGGAGGTAGTTAATGCTATCTCAATCCATAGTTTTAAGGACAGGTACGATAAGTATCACTAAGTCTAAAATGGAACCGATGAGGAGACGGGAAGATACGAGCATTGGGCTCTTTCCCGTAAACACAATTAGGTAATCACAATTAGGTAATCACAAACACACACACACACACACACACACACACACAGTGGTGAGGACTCATTCGGGGCAAGATTCCTAGATTGCGTACAAGGGAATTTCCTACACCAACATGTAATGGAACCAACAAGGGCCAGGGGTGGGGATGAGCCATCACTACTTGATCTAGTGTTCACAGATAATGTGTTGGATATTGAAAATATTGAGTATGAACCACCAATTGGAAAGAGTGACCACTGTGTGTTGTTGATGGAGTATATCATTGAAGATATTCTTCCTGAGAGTAGAGGCACTGAGGACATGAGGAGGAACTATCCGAAAGGAGATTACATCAAAATGAATGAGCTTTTTGCAGTTATTGACTGGAGAACCTTATTTTACAACAAATCTGTACAAGAAATGTATGACATCTTTTGTGAGAAATATGGGAAGATAATAGATTGCTGCATACCTGTCACCAAAGTAGGTGTAATTCATGCCAGAGAGAAATGGTTCGATAATGGGTGTAAAAGAGCTAAGGAGTGGAGAGACAAATGCTGGAAAAGGTATAGGAGGAGAAAAAACACAAATGCCTGGCAAACCAACAAAAGAGCAAGAAATGACTACCTAAGTAAAAGGAGAGAGGCAGAGAGAGATTATGAGAGGGACATCCCCAGGAAGGCTAAAGAAAATCCCAAGCTTTTCACAGCTTTATCAGAGGAAAACTGAAGGTAAAAGAACAGGTTTTAAGGCTAAAGAGAGCGGATGGAAGCATCACTGAGACGGACGAAGAGATCTGCAAAGAATTGAACAAGGAGTTTCAGTCAGTATTTACAGTAGAAAATACCCCACCCCCTCAGATTGCAGTGATAGAAGCTCAAGGGCCGGTATTAGAGAACATCAACCTTACAGCCACAGAGGTATGCAAAGCGCTGATGGATTTAGATGTTCATAAAGCTACAGGTCCTGATGACATATCCCCTCATGTGCTTAAAAAATGCGCAAACACAATATCAGTGGCACTAAGTATCATATTTAAGGAGTCACTGGAGTCGGGGGAGATTCCAAGATGCTGGAAACAAGCAAATGTGATACCTATCTTCAAAAAGGGAAGGAGGGATACGGCTCTGAACTATAGACCAGTTTCCTTGACCAGCATAGTTTGCAAAGTTATGGAGAAACTACTAAGGAAACATATCTCTCTTCACTTGGAATCCTTCAACTTTTTGTCAGTGAGGCAACATGGCTTCAGAGAAGGTAGATCAACAGTAACAAACTTATTAGAATTTTATGATGAGGTAAGCCAAATCTTACAGGAAAGAGAGGGCTGGGCAGATTGCATATTCCTAGACTTCCAGAAAGCGTTTGACACTGTTCCACATGGGAGACTTATTAGGAAGCTGCACTCAATGGCTAGAATAGGTGGAAATGTTTTGGAATGGATAAAAACTTACTTAGAAGGAAGAGAACAGAGGGTTAGAGTAAGACACTCAGTGTCTGAATAGAGAAGAGTTAGTAGTGGAGTTCCACAGGGTTCAGTTTTAGGGCCACTTTTGTTCCTTGTATATGTAAATGACCTACCAGAGTCTGTAAATTCATTCATGAATATGTTTGCAGATGATGCAAAGATTGTGAAGAAAGTAAAAAACGAGAACAATGGTAGAGAACTTCAGGAGGATCTAAATAATCTGCATGAGTGGTCAGAAAAGTGGCTAATGAAATTCAATACTTCAAAATGTAAGGTAATGAGAATGGGTACAAGTGCAAGAAGGCCCAAGCTTGACTACTCGGTGGCTGGAGTACAACTTCAAGAGACAGAAAATGAGAGAGACCTAGGAGTAAACATACTGGCAGATTTATCTCCAGAAATACATATAAATGGCGTAGTAAGGGCAGCATATGCATTCTTATCAAATGTAAGGGTAGCCTTCAGGCACATGGACAAGGAAATGTTCAGAAATATTTATGTAACCTATGTGAGGCCAAAACTCGAATATGCAGCCCCCTTTTGGAATCCGCACTTGAAAAAGCACATAGCTAAGCTTGAAAAAGTTCAAAGACATGCCACGAAACTGGTGCCAGAAATACGCAATCTCAGTTATGATGAGAGGCTGAGGGAATTAGACTTACCATCACTCGAAGCTAGAAGAGTAAGGGGGGATATGGTGACAGTCTTTAAATTCCTTCATGGTTATGATAGAGTGGATAGGGATCGATATTTCGATATGGCTGGCTCTAGAACTAGAGGTCATAGTTTGAAGCTTCGTAAGAAAACTTCTTTGCAGGATGTAAGGAAATACTTTTTCAGTGTAAGAGTAGTTGATAATTGGAATTCGCTAAGCGAGGAGGTAGTTAATGCTATCTCAATCCATAGTTTTAAGGACAGGTATGATAAGTATCACTAAGTCTAAAATGGAACCGATGAGGAGACGGGAAGATACGAGCTTTGGGCTCTTTCCCGTAAACACAATTAGGTAATCACAATTAGGTAATCACACAGAGATGCAGTAAAAGGAAAGTGGCAGTTAAAGAGGGTGTGAGAGTGGTGGCACTGGAAAACGTAGAAATGGTTGACTATAAAGTAACAGAAATAGAAATAATGAAAGATGTTGTGATGGAAAGGGATATTCCACTGATTAAACAGGCACTTCATAAAGAGAATACAGTGGTTTTCTTAGGTATAAGTGAATCATAGGAGTCAACTTGGCAAGGAGATTTGAAGAAAATAAAGCTAGGGTTTTAAATCTGATAAGGAAGCTTGGAATAGTATGTGGTCCAGAGAATATTGCAAGCATTCACCAACTTGGTAAATATTCTAGGGAGGGCAAGGCAAGACCAATGAAAGTAACCTTTGAGAGAGGGGACACATGTAGAGAAATATTGGTGAGAATAAAAAGACCAAAAGGACCATCAAGAATTCATAACAGCATTCATTAGACCATAGAGAACACAGGAAGAGATGAAAAGGATCAAAACTTGTTGCAAGAAGCAAGAAGGTTAATTGATGGAAGAAATGAAGAAGAGAAGGAATTTTTTTGTTTCAGAGTTCTTCCAGACAAAGGGGGGATAGAGAAGAGAATGATAGAAGAAGTAAGGTAGATATAGTAGCGGTTATAGGGACTATGCTAAGTGGGAAGATAAACAGAGAGCATTATAATAACTGTTGTATATACCCCACCAAGAAACCAACATAGGCTAGAAGTTTATGAGGAAAGTCATTATAATGCCCTCTGACCCGGTATTTATGCGAGCAACAAGAAATTCGCCATGAGCAAGTACATTCTCTATTCCAGTTTTAAAGGTTGCAATGATTACTGTTACAGGCATAATTATTATTAACTAACAATTATATTAGTTTAGCTTAGAGACAAGATGCATTTAAAGCAATCCCTGAAAATGGATTCTTAAAAGCGCAATTCCGTATGTATTCATTGAAAACTTGATACAAAAACTAATATTTCGGACCCAAAGTGCTAAAACGAAATCACCTTCACAGTCTGGAGGTTACTGGCAGAGACAGTATCTGCTGTTGTCTGCTGAAGAACATTCTCTCCCTTTCACTAAGCTATTGTTCATGACATTACAGAAAAGGTAAGGGGGGGGGGTGAGGAAAGAATGACTTTATCTGGTAGTGAACATACACACAATACAGGAGGTTGGAAAATAATGCAAATAGAAATAAAAACCTTTAGTTTACTGTAAAGAAATCCATTGTGACGTCAATGCAAGTGATGTGTGGAGGAAAAACCTTTGAGAGAGAGAGAGAGAGAGAGAGAGAGAGAGAGAGAGAGAGAGAGAGAGAGAGAGAGAGAGAGAGAGAGAGAGAGAGAGAGAGAGAGAGAGAGAGAGAGAGAGAGAGAGAGAGAGAGAGAGAGAGAGAGAGAGAGAGAGAGATCTGTAGGAGGCCAAACCTTGTTTAAAAATGCCCCAATGAAGACGGTGTCAAATGAATGGTCACACATTACACACACACACTCACACACACACACACACACACACACACACACACACACACACACACACACACACACACACACACACACACACACACACACACACACATCCAAGATGCTGGAAACAAGCAAATGAGATACCTATCTTCAAAAGGGAAGGAGGGATACGGCTCTGAACTATAGACCAGTTTCCTTGACCAGCATAGTTTGCAAAGTTATGGAGAAACTACTAAGGAAACATATCTCTCTTCACTTGGAATCCTTCAACTTTTTGTCAGTGAGGCAACATGGCTTCAGAGAAGGTAGATCAACAGTAACAAACTTATTAGAATTTTATGATGAGGTAAGCCAAATCTTACAGGAAAGAGAGGGCTGGGCAGATTGCATATTCCTAGACTTCCAGAAAGCGTTTGACACTGTTCCACATGGGAGACTTATTAGGAAGCTGCACTCAATGGCTAGAATAGGTGGAAATGTTTTGGAATGGATAAAAACTTACTTAGAAGGAAGGGAACAGAGGGTTAGAGTAAGACACTCAGTGTCTGAATGGAGAAGAGTTAGTAGTGGAGTTCCACAGGGTTCAGTTTTAGGGCCACTTTTGTTCCTTGTATATGTAAATGACCTACCAGAGTCTGTAAATTCATTCATGAATATGTTTGCAGATGATGCAAAGATTGTGAAGAAAGTAAAAAACGAGAACAATGGTAGAGAACTTCAGGAGGATCTAAATAATCTGCATGAGTGGTCAGAAAAGTGGCTAATGAAATTCAATACTTCAAAATGTAAGGTAATGAGAATGGGTACAAGTGCAAGAAGGCCCAAGCTTGACTACTCGGTGGCTGGAGTACAACTTCAAGAGACAGAAAATGAGAGAGATCTAGGAGTAAACATACTGGCAGATTTGTCTCCAGAAATACATATAAATGGCATAGTAAGGGCAGCATATGCATTCCTTATCAAGTGTAAGGGTAGCCTTCAGGCACATGGACAAGGAAATGTTCAGAAATATTTATGTAACCTATGTGAGGCCAAAACTCGAATATGCAGCCCCCTTTTGGAATCCGCACTTGAAAAAGCACATAGCTAAGCTTGAAAAAGTTCAAAGACATGCCACGAAACTGGTGCCAGAAATACGCAATCTCAGTTATGATGAGAGGCTGAGGGAATTAGACTTACCATCACTCGAAGCTAGAAGAGTAAGGGGGGGATATGGTGACAGTCTTTAAATTCCTTCATGGTTATGATAGAGTGGATAGGGATCGATATTTCGATATGGCTGGCTCTAGAACTAGAGGTCATAGTTTGAAGCTTCGTAAGAAAACTTCTTTGCAGGATGTAAGGAAATACTTTTTCAGTGTAAGAGTAGTTGATAATTGGAATTCGCTAAGCGAGGAGGTAGTTAATGCTATCTCAATGCATAGTTTTAAGGACAGGTATGATAAGTATCACTAAGTCTAAAATGGAACCGATGAGGAGACGGGAAGATACGAGCATTGGGCTCTTTCCCGTAAACACAATTAGGTAATCACACACACACACACACATATATATATATATATATATATATATAATATATATATATATATATATATATATATATATATATATATAAATATATATATATATATATATATATATATATATATATATATATATATATATATATATATATATATATATATATATATATATTATATATATATATATATGTATATATTTTTTTTAATTCGGATAACTGTGCATGGGAACTTGCACATGGGTACTCCCAGTGATATTGCCGTTGTTAAACATTGTAGTCTATATTTGTTCATGTATAAATCAAATATTAATAGAATTTGCAATTCATTTTAAATATCATAGCAAGTAATTAAGAATAAAATATAGTGTAACAATTGATTGATGGCAGAGGAGCACTCTGCAATTATTAATTAAGAGTAATATATTATGGTTTACATGTATTAATGGCAGAAGAGCACTCTGCGATTATTGATTAGAGTAATATTTGTAACAATAATTTTCAATGGCCCTTGTTGAGTGCTATCATTTAAGTTAAATCTCCACTTTACCACAGAACCACTGCAGACAATTTGAAGCAGATATAGAATAACAATTTTCAGGTTAGAGTAATAAGTAGGTACATATACATATACATGATACATTCATGACACATGGTACCTATATGTATATGCATGCATATACTCATATATACATAGCTAATTAGATGAGCAATAGAAATGCCACTGGGGCTTCATAATCATACATATCTAGGAGAGAGAGGAGAGAGAGAGAGAGAGAGAGAGAGAGAGAGAGAGAGAGAGAGAGAGAGAGAGAGAGAGAGAGAGAGAGAGAGAGAGAGAGAGAGAGAGAGAGAGAGAGAGAGAGAGAGAGAGAGAGAGTTTGTGGTATTCATTTCAGCAAAAAGAGTTATTAGTCCTTTCCACCGATATGCATGCATACATGCATACTCATACACATCATCTGCCATCTGAGGGTGACACAACAAAGAAAAAGGACAGGCTGAATAAACAGTTCGAGCATTGAGAGCTCAGAAACAGGGCAGTACTAGGCCCCGAGAGTACAAAGGCGAGAGTAAAATTATAAAAAAAGGAGAAGAAGAAAGAAAGAAAAAAAAAAATACATGTGCATGTAAACAATTGCATATACATACACATATACACCCACACATACATGCATACACACATAAACACAGCACCATCTTATGGAATAGAAATTTAAAAGGAAAAGAAAAGGAAAGACTGAAAGCCCCTCCCCCTCTCTTCCCTTCAAATTATGTACATGAGAGAGGAGTTTATAATGATTATTTTATTATTTCGAAATATTATTATTATTATTATTATTATTATTATTATTATTATTATTATTATTATTATTATTATTATTATTATTATTATTATTATTATTATTATTATTATTATATATTATTATTATTATTATTATTATTATTATTATTATTATTATTATTATTATTATTATTATTATTATTATTATTATTATTATTATTATTATTATTATTATTATTATTATTATTATCATCATTACTATAGCTCTTGCATATAGACAGAGTTACGAATCAAAAGTAGTCATTCTTGATACACATAGACATACATATATATGCATACATATACATACATGTATGCATGTACACACTCACATATATATATATATATATATATATATATATATATATATATATACATACATGTATACATATACACACTCACATAAATATATATATATATATATATATATATATATATATATATATAGATATATATATATATATATATATATATATATATATATATATATATATATATATATATATATATGTATATATATGTATATATATATATTATGTATATATATATATATATATATATATATATATATATATATATATATATATATATAT
>JAXCGZ010020797.1:15000-40000 GCA_037179515.1 Halocaridina rubra
AGTCACAACACTCCCCATATCTGTTTCTTTTGCCCTCTTTTTCCTCATATTGGCTATATTTCTGGAAGGTCTACAGCTTAAGGCCCCCAGTACCCATCATAGTGGGGTGCTAATAATCTCCAGGGATCTTGATGACTCCACTATTGGCTTGAGGGTAGACACGCCTGGTGGTAGCAATAGTTCTGCCCTTAACCTTGCACCTCCTAATAGATCTGCTTCTTTCACTCTTCACTATTTTAACATTCGTGGTCTGAACTCTAATTTTTCGTCTGTGGAACAGTACTTGGGTACTTCCCTCCCTAACCTCCTCCTCCTCTCTGAAACCCAGCTGTCTAGCCATGCTTCCACTGACTCATTTCATATCTCTCACTATAACCTGTATTCTCGTTTTTGTTCCAAAGAATCTCTGGCTAAATATCTCTCTCTCCACTACCACTATATTATTTGCTTCTGAAACTGTTCTCCAAACTCCACTGACTTTGTGCCTTTCTTTGAATATTTGTCTTCTTGCCATGAGTCCTTGCTATCTTCTCACCCTCATGCTGTAGTTCTCTATATTGGAGATTTCAGTATACCACAATGAGTGGCTTAATTCTTCTAACAGTGATGTGGGAGGAAGCGAGGCCCTTGCTTTCTCTATTACTTATGCTTTGGAACAAATTATCAAACATCCTACTCGTGTTCCTGAACGACACAAACATGTAGCAAACACTCTTGACCTATTTCTTACTCTCAGCCTTTCAAGCTACTACTGTTCTGTGCTTTCCCCTCTTGGTAAATCATACCACTCTGTGATCTCAGTATCTTCCATTTTTGCTCCCCCTCCACCAATCCCTCCTACTCATTGCCGCCTTTGGCCCTTTGAGCATACCCAACGTGAAGATTTGCGCAATATCCTCTTTTACTTCCTATGGGATGGCTACTGCTATCGGTCCCACAACCCTGATCAGGTAGCCCAAAAACTTGCCGAGGTCATAACCTCAGGAATGGAGCACATATCCCCTCCTCTATAAAGTTTTTCTCCCCCTAAACCTTGGTTTGACCGCCCCTGCTCCATGGCTATTCAGGCCAGGAATCAGGCAGATTCGGATTTAACTCGCTCTGCTTTTATTGTAGCTAAGAATCAGTGTGCTGCTCAGATTCGAGGTCTAAGGCTTATTTTATAAGAGCAAAAGTTGATGATCTTAACTCCTCTCCCACTGATAAATGCTTCTGGTCCGTAGCCAAAAACCTATATCAAAAACTTCTGTAACTCAAGCTTTCCCCCTCGCATTCGTTCTGATGGTTCTATAGCTTGCTCTTCCACTGCCAAAGTCACTCTCTTTGGCTCTCATTTTTCTGCCAACTCTTCCGTAAATGATTCCTGCGCACCTATCCCTCAATCTTTACCCCTCTCTAACTCTATACCCTCCCTTATCCTTTCTTCATGCAAAGTTCTTAAGGTTCTTCGCTCGCTAAAGACGAACAAGGCATCTGGTCCCGATGGTATCCCTGCAAGGTTCCTTAAGGAATTTGCTGATGAACTGGCTCCCTCGATTTGCCTTTTTTTTTTTTGCCTCAATCTGTCAACCAGTATATATATCCCTCATCTTGGAAGCATACTCTAGTCACAACCTGTTCCTAAGAATAGTGGTCTCTCTATTCCTTCAAACTACCGACCTATTGCCCTCACCTCTTCTATCGCTAAAATTTTCGAAACTTTGCTCAATGCTCACCTCTTGAAACGCCTTTAATCTAATTCACTTATCTCCAATCATCAATATGGCCTCCGCAAGGCTAGTTCCACTGGTGACCCCCTGTCCTATCTTACTCATGTATGGTCATCTTCTCTAAGGTACTATGGGGAATCCATAGGGGTTTTGACAGAGTCTGGCACAAGGCTCTGTTGGCTAAGCTCCCTGCCTATGGCTTTACCCCTTCTCTTTGTTCTCTGATTTTCAGTTTTCTTTCTGACCTTTTTATATATCTGTACTTGTTGAAGGTGCAACATCTAGCCCATTCCCTGTTACCAGTGGTGATCCACAGGACTCTGTTCTTTCACCTACTCTGTTCCTTCTCTTCATCAATGATCTTCTACAATTCCCATCTTCATCTCTTCATCAAGCCTTTGTCAACGATTCTACTCTTCATTTTTCCTTTGCCTTTACTTCACAACCTTCATCTGCTTCTCATAAACAGTCTTGTATCACTCTTTCTTCTACTATCAATTCCGAATTGCAGAGAGCATCTGAGTGGGGCACTCAGAATTTAGTTAAATTTAATACTGCCAAGACAGTTTCTGGGTATCCCTATCTTCCTCTCTACCTGATAGCCCTATTGCCTTCAAAACTTAAGAAATTTACCCTCTTAATTTTCTTAACATATTAGGAATCCAGATAGCCTCTAACTTGCCTTGGAGGAATCACATCATCCAATTCTCTAAATCTCCAAGAGATTGGGGGTTCTGTTTCATTTTCGTCATGAGTTTTCCTCTTTTCTGTTACTTAAAATCTATATAGGTCTTTTCCATCCCTGCTTCGGACACTGCTCACACATCAGGGGTGCTTCTTCTTATACTTATCTCCTTGATAGAGTTGTAAGGTATCATTCCTTTCTCTTTTCTATTACTACTACTGCCATCGCTGCTCTGATAAGTTGGCGAGTTGCATCCCTCCCCCACTGCCGAGGCAGCATAGCATTCGCCAAATGGTCTCGTATCACAAGTACTGTGTGGAGATTTGTAGCTCACTGATTGGTTGGTGTAGCAACTGCTTCTTCCCATCTACTCCAGACTCAAGAACTTTCTTCCTCCTTCTGTCTTTTCAAATTCTTATAACCTATCTTCCTTCAAAGAGTGGACCTAACGTCATCTCAGGACCTAGTCCTCCATTTCTCTAGGGCCTCAGTACTTTGACTACTTTGACTATTTTTTCAATCTGTCCTTTTCCATTGTGTAGCCTTACCTCTTCTCTGCCTTGTCCATGACCTTTTTCTTTTCCTTCGTCTTAATGTTTTCTCGTGCCCGGGCCTTTATTGATGAGGGTAGTTTTTTTTTTTTTTTGCCTGTCCCGGTGTCACACTCATAAAAAAAATTATACTTTTTTTTTATCAATTTTACAGTGTTGGTGTAGCCGAAAAAGGATTTAATTTCCAAATAGAATTCATTTGCTAAAATAATTCATTGTTGAGAAAAACTGAAAAACATACAAGAGTGTAGATTCAATGAGGAATGTATTACTTATCCAAATAGACATAATACTATAAATATATCCTCTGGAGTGTGATAGAGAGAAATTCTACTACATAAATGGTAGAACTTCTTTCCCAATGATGATCTTCAACATCAAGTACTTAATGCCTTGGTGTGCAAGCTTTCAATGGCATTACTTTCATCTCCAAGGATTTTACATACATTGCTGAGAACACTTCCCTCGTGGTTAGCACGAGTATCTTCCATAGGAGACAGAAGATTTTGGTCTTCACCTACACATTGGGTTTGCTGCTGATTTCTTAGCTAATTTAAGAACCAATAACTTCAGTCACTCCGGAAAGACATCATTGGTTATAAAATGTGAATGGAAATAAAATAGCACACCTTTTGGAAACAAACATAAAATGAATTTGAATAATAAAAGTACCGAGATCACAAAAAGATATGACTAATGTCATTATAGGTCATGCACTCTAATTGACACTTAGTAGCACTTGTGTTTACTGCTCTCAAAGTATGTACTCAAATGTCTGACTGAAGACACGTGTAAAATAAATAAGGGTGACAAGAGTTGATTAAAGCATCACCCAACATTTATGTACGTCACTATTACATTTCTGTTCTCATCTCTCATGTTTTCCAACATACTCCAAAGAATATTATATACAAAAATATTATGAGAAATAGTTATATTTTTTGAAGAGTACACACATTTCGCTTATTAAATGATGATAACGATAAGCAAAGTCTTTTAATATATGAGAAGTATAACAAAGATAAACTAGTATGAGAAATGACTACATTTAAAAAAAAAATGAAGAAAAAAATGAGTGGTCGAGAGCATGTCATTTTCATCTCACGATCACAGAACTTTAAAGAAAAATAGCAATATGCAACTTAATTAGGGTGATAATGAGGCGATTCCTTTAGTCTCTTTAATTACAATATGTAGTAGTAGTAGTAGTAGTAGTAGTACTAGTAGTAGAATTTTCAAAAGAGATCGCAGAGAGAGAGAGAGAGAGAGAGAGAGAGAGAGAGAGAGAGAGAGAGAGAGAGAGAGAGAGAGAGAGAGAGAGAGTTACTTACCCCAATCTAGAATAAACCGATGACATGAACATCTTATACTAGGCAGGAGAGGCACTAGATGCAACACAAAGGACCACTACTCTGTGACTGGACGACCACCAAGGCCTGCACGCAGGAAGATTTGCCCATAATACCACGGAGGAACTATACTGCTCATCCAAGGAGGGAGAGAGAGAGAGAGAGAGAGAGATATATATATATATATATATATATATATATATATATATATATATATATATATATATATATATATATATATATATATATATATATAGAGAGAGAGAGAGAGAGAGAGAGAGAGAGAGAGAGAGAGAGAGAGAGAGAGAGACTTTTCCTTCCCCTGTGTATAATAGATTAGCTCGGGGAGGCCCATGCAAGACAATTATTTGTACGCACTTGTGCATGTGTGTGTGTGTGTGTGTGTGTGTGTGTGTGTGTGTGTGTGTGTGTGTGTGTGTGTGTGTGTGTGTGTGAGAGAGAGAGAGAGAGAGAGAGAGAGAGAGAAAGAGAGAGAGAGAGAGAGAGAGAGAGAGAGAGAGAGAGAGAGAGAGAGAGAGAGAGAGAGAGAGGGGGGTTCCGAATTCAAGTTCTAATGGCTGTTTATGAAGTATTTTTCGCTACAACTGTCTGGTGAAGAAACAGAGGCCAGGCTGTTGTGGGGACCGTTGTGTGGTAGACCCCACAAACAAAACAAAGTTCATGAATTTATCATAAGATGTGTGAGGTCTTGCAAAAAAAATATATATCATCAAGATATAAGATTAGGAAATGGGGAACAATGCCAGTTCTACAGTACAATTCCTAAGGTACAAAAAGAAAAAAAAAAGTGTATATTGTGCCCATCTATACAGTAGCTTTTGCATCTATGAAAATATTTAACAATTCTATAAAATCGAATAAACAAACGCAACTTCAGAGGACTACACAACTTCAAATGAAAAAAAGAAATTTTATTATAACCATAGTTTCTAAGAAATCGGCAAATAGACTTAAAAATTAGCAGAAAAGGAAGTGTGAGTCTCTGATTGGTATTGAACAATTCTGTCATCGACTGTCCAGTCAATATACAGAAATGACCCTAGAAAGGTGTAATTACCCTTCGGCTATAGTTCTTGGTGCATTATTTGGTATTAATAAGAAGGAAAAGATTCGCAAGACTCCATGTAAGGCTTCCTGAATAAAGCGAAGCATTGGAATAATCATCTATACCTCTAATATGTTCACTCCTACAAAGGTATGCAGTAATGAGAAAAGAGAAGGATAGCCAAACTGAAGAGGACCTAGAGATTATTTTCCACTTTGAAACATATCACAATGATAATTACCTATTCAGTTCTGCTCATGCTTCCATTCCTGTATGAAAAATCTGTCAATAGCTCTCCGTACATTGTATCCACTCAAAAAATTGCCTATGTGGACATGCTAACCAGAATTTAATAAAATAGTGAACTAAACGTATTTCTATATATATTTTGTGCTTACCTTTTAATTGTAATTTATTCAGACTTAAGCACGCCAATCTAAAGAAAGATATTGAATACTACCTTCAAATTGCTAAGTACATACATATACATACATATACACATGCCTCCTTCCCCCTTGTAAGGTGGTGGCCGAGCCAAGAAATGCGCTTTCACCACAATCCACACTTACCTCAACCACTCCTATCAGCTCCTTGGGGATAAAGGGTTGCCACGTCTCCCCCCCTTGCCACTCTGCTTGGGTCATCCACAAGGTAGGCAGGCAAGGATATTCTACACTGAGACCTGACAGCCGCTGCTGGTTTACCCCCACTGCTTCATCACATGGCAATTCCCCTCACACCCATCTATCACAGTTCACTGAACTAGTAGGTGCGAGAAATCCCTCTGGCCCACGTCATCTATGCACATTCTTCCTCCACTCATTCCTATCTCTTGCACACACACTTCCCTGTTCCATTGACATTCACGTGCAGTCGGTGGTCTTTTCACGCAATACATCCATCTCGTACTAGGTCTGCCTCTTGACCTAATTGCAATCACTTCTGCACTCCACACTCTCTTCACTATTCGTTCATCACTCATCCTTTCCATGTGTCCAACTCATTTCAACACTCTCTGATGTAACCTATCCGACAGCTTCATTCCAATACCCGTTCTCTACCTGACATACTCATTTCTTACTCTAATTATTCTAGATACACAAATGATACTTCTCAAACGCCTCATCTCCATGACATTCAACTTGTTTCTTTTATCCTCTCTTGCATTCCAAGTTTCTGCTCCATGCAATGCTGTCAGTACAGTCAAATCTTCATATATCCTCCTCTCTGCATTCATTCTTGAATATCTATTTCTAATTACACTTTTCAACCCACCTAGACATTTACTTGCTTCCTTCACTCTGTGATTTACCTCTACATCCACTCGTCTACTCCTTGATACATATGACCCCAGATACTTGAAACTCTCAACTTCTTCAAGCAACTCCCCATTCACTCCTACATTCAATATGCCAACATTAACACTCCTCGTGCATCTCATGACTTTATTTTTACCAATATTCACCTGGCAGTTCCTTCTTTCACACACTAACAAAATTAGTCACGAAATGATTCAATTCATTCTCAGTATCAGCCACCAGTACAGTATCATATGCAAATAGCAACTGATTCAGTTTCCACAATCTTCCATCCTCACCCACTAATTCCAATCCTCTGTCTAGTACTCTTTCATTTATTTCCCATACCACTCCATCCATATACACATTAAACAACCATGGCGACATTACACAACATAGACATAACCCTACATTCATATCAAACCAAGCACTCATACCATTCCCAACTTTCACACATGCTCTAATATTCGTGTAAAAACTCTTCACCACATTCAACAAACTTCCAATTATTCCATACAGTTGCAACAACCTCCGAAACCCCTCTCTATTTACCCTGTCAAACACATTCTCTAAGTCTATAAAAGCCCAAAAAGTGTCCTTACCTTTCTCCAGGAACTTCTCTCACACCTCTCTTATAGCAAACACCTGACCCACACATCCTCTTCCTCTCCTGAACCCACACAGTTCTTCCCCAATCAATCTCTCACTACCTTTCCTAATTTTCTCTATTAACACTATTCCATGCACCTTACCAACTACACTCAACAAACTAATTCCTCTAAAACTACTACACTCATACTTATCTCCCTTCCCTTTGTAAAGTGGAACTACACATGCACTCCTCCAATCAACTGGTGCCCTCCCTTTCAGGAAACATACCTTCCACAACCTAACCACCCATTCTACTAATGTCTTTCCACCTATTGACAAGCATTCAGCATGACACCCATCTGTCCCTGGTGCTTTACTTGCTTTCATTGTTCTAAATGCCAAATGTACCTCCTCAATTGTTATTTCTGTATTATTCTCATCAACAAACATTGGCATTCTTTTCAGCCACTACTGCACTCACCTGCTCATTCCACCATTCACTACCTTTCCTTTTACTCCCACCAGTTAGTCTCCTTCCGCACACTGCCTTGGTACACTTCATAACTTCCTCCTTGAAACAGCCCCATTCTTCTTTTACTCCCTCCTCCACTCCCTCTTTCTCTACATTTCACACATTTCCCACAGTAGCCTAATACTCACAGTCTTTCTCTTTCTTATAGAATTCATTTACTTTTAGCCCCTCACTTCCTCTCTCACTTCTCCTTTTCATCCACGTTTCTCCAACTCTCACTCTACTTTCCACTGAATAATGATCGGATATTCCACCACTAACAACATGTCTAATAAATACTAACAGTAATAACTGTCATATTCATTCAACTGCAAATTGATATAATGAATTATATCAAGAGTTCCTCATACTTTGTATATAGATATACACTGGTAATCATCCCTGTTATAAAAGGTTAGTCATATCAGAGAACACACATTCAAAAGAAGTCAATTCACCCCAATCAACTGTCTTAGATTTTTGGGGATGAAGGGTCACCACAGTTCCCCCCACAGCAGTGGCTGGTTCATCCACAGGGTAAGTGGACAATAATCGTCTGCCGAGAGTCCAACAACGATAGCTACGTCCCTCTCCCGGCTTTATCTCATGGCAACCCCCCAAAACCACACTTTCAGGTTTGCAATACTTATTAGATGCGAGAAAATTCATTTGGCCCACGTCACCTATTGACAGTCTCTCGCCACTCATCCCTATCTCTTCCACTCTTTCTTCCTTGCTTCACTAACATACCCTGCGCAACTAATGTTTTTTACCCCATCCAGCCATCTCATTCTGGGTCTTTTTTCAGGCCTTACTACTCTGACTTCTGCTCTCTGAACCCTCTTTACAAGTAGTTCGCCATTCAAACTTTCCGTATGCCCCAGGATCCGACAGCTTTCTTCCAGTACTCTGTCTCTGCCGCACCTCTTATTTCAGGCTATTTTTGTAATATCTATTATGCTTTTTAGACATCTCATTTCCTTTATTTCAATGTGTTCCTTTTTTCCTCCTCTACACTCCGGATCTGTTCATATTTCATTCCTATATATCTATATGTGACAAAATATAAGTGTTAATCTACAAAACTGAATGTTTCAGCACCATATTTTTAAGTCAGCAAAGGACTGGTTAGCCGGGTGTCATATCAAGCTACGATATACACATGTGGAATTCAGTCTGGCAACCACCGTACTGAAAGTTGAATGAATGACTGAATATAAACATGACAATTACAACACGTGGAGGATATATAGTTTATTAGATTTAATGTAATGATATATATACGAACATTATAAATTATTTTCCATACTGATCAAAAAAGATAAAGACAATGGGCTCAAGTAAAGATAATCTTTCCCTCATAAGTAATGATGGTCACTCTTGCAGCCAATCATCTATTCATAATTTTTAATTTGTTTATTATATCTTTACCTTACCTAACCTAACCTAAATTAACCAGATAAAGTTAGTCTCTCTCGGTCTACAGTAGTGAAGTTACATCTGTTAAAGTTTTATTTTATTCTTATATTTAAACCTAACCTATCCCAACCCAGGTTCCACCATTTCATGTCGGGAGGGATTACCTTTACCTGATCCGAACAAAGTAATCGGAAGCAACAAGTTGTTGAATCTCGACAATGGATTTTCTGCTCCAGTGGCAAGGAACTAAAAGTATCTGGAGCGGAGAAGAAGAAAATTACTTCCTGGGATTCGCCATTTCGATCATTCTGTTTTCGAAATCATAAAATTCATATAAGTTACAAAATACTCCTTCGAGTTCTTGAAATCAATATAATGAAATCAAAATTACCATGTCAAAGTATTCCATTTTTTAATTTTTTTCAGGTCAGGATGCAAGTCATCAAACGAAATAATGACTAATCATGAAATACAACGACTTCAATAAAACAATACAGTCAAAGAAGTTTCTAAAATACCGAAAAAAAAACTCCACCCCCTTACGCACATACACTCTCTCTCTCTCTCTCTCTCTCTCTCTCTCTCTCTCTCTCTCTCTCTCTCTCTCTCTCTCTCTCTCTCTCTCTCTCTCTCTCTCTCTCTCTCTCTCTCTCTCTCTCTCTCTCACTCTCTCTTAATATCAGCAAATGTTTTTGATGTTTCACAATAATCTAATCATTTAAAGTTTTACAAGTGGGCAAATTCGCCCATCAGATACACACACATATGACAACCATTTGAGGAAGGAACATGACAAAGGTGAAGTAATCTTTATGATCATTGCTCTGATTAATATCAGTCGCAGTCATTCAATGAATAATTCCTGGTAATAAAAGATCCATTTATGACAACAAAATTAATGTGGAACCTACAGTATAATATTCTGAACAAATCATTGTACTGGAATCAATTGCATATATATATATATATATATATATATATATATATATATATATATATATATATATATATATATATATATATATATATATATATATATGATTACTATGTCAAGGCGCTACCACTACACCACAGAAGGTTAAAAGGAATCCAACCTTATAGCTTATATCTGCTATACTTAGGAATGAACGCATTCTAACTGAATGCCACTATGTTCATATTACAGATTCCCCAACCTCACTTGTGGCTTCATTTTAGCATTTAATTCAATTCCCAATCTCATTCGGGCAATGGAATTACCAAATAAGCACATTACATATGTGAAAACATGAATCATTCTTTACCCCGACCGGGACTCGAACCTAGGAATTATGATTACTAAGTCAAGGCGCTACCACTACACCACAGAAGGTTAAAAGGAATCCAACCTTATAGCTTATATCTGCTATACTTAGGAATGAACGCATTCTAACTGAATGCCACTATGTTCATATTACAGATTCCCCAACCTCACTCGTGGATTCATTTTAGCATTTAATTCAATTCCCAACCTCATTCGGGCCATGAAATTACCAAATAAGCACAATACATATGTGAAAACATGAATAGTTTTTTTTTTACCCCGACCGGGACTCGAACCTAGGACTTATGATTACTAAGTCAAGGCGCTACCACTACACCACAGAAGGTTAAAAGGAATCCAACCTTATAGCTTATATCTGCTATACTTAGGAATGAACGAATTCTAACTGAATGCCACTATGTTCATATTACAGATTCCCCAACCTCGCTCGTGGCTTCATTTTAGCATTTAATTCAAGAATGATTCATGTTTTCACATATGTAATGTGCTTATTTAGTAATTTCATGGCCCGAATGAGATTGGGAATTGAATTAAATGCTAAAATGAAGCCACGAGTGAGGTTGGGGAATCTGTAATATGAACATAGTGGCATTCAGTTAGAATGCGTTCATTCCTAAGTATAGCAGATATAAGCTATAAGGTTGGTTTCCTTTTAACCTTCTGTGGTGTAGTGGTAGCGCCTTGACTTAGTAATCATAAGTCCTAGGTTCGAGTCCCGATCGGGGTAAAGAATGATTCATGTTTTCACATATGTAATGTGCTTATTTGGTAATATATATATATATATATATATATATATATATATATATATATACACACTCAGACACACACACACACACACACACACACACACACACCGCGCGTTCAGTGACACAGGGAATTGCTCCTCTTAAATTTTTAACTGTTTCGAGTGACTAAGTGCTTAGTGGAAAACTTTACCATAATTTCCATAAATCTGAAATCCTTGCAGAGTATTGTGAGTACAAAAACTTATATTGGTTGTAAGACGAGACTGTTCATATTAAAGGAAAAAAAATTGAGAACTTTTTCGTGAAGAAGAGAGAGAAGCTGCCGTCCAGTTCTGCCTTGAGGGAAATCTAGAAGAGTTGCCAGAGGTGGAGTCATCACATCACATTACCTAATTTTTTGTGTAAACTGGGGAAAGCTCTTAAGCCGTTTACCTGATCCTGTGGTTCTATATATTGTTAAAATCAGTATCCTTCCCATTTATATTAACTAGTTAGTTAGTTTGATACACGAAAAAATTGAATAATAAAAGAAAAAAAATTACCAAATACCCACCTGTCAACAGTACTGAGTTAAGTTGCCAAGTAGTACAGCAGTCTTATTTTCTTCATTTTTTTTTGCTTTTCTTTTAGCTTTCTCTTTTACTATTTTGTTATTTTGTATATATATTGAGTTAAATGTAAAGTCTAATCCCGTGATAACATATCTTGGTTAGCAAGTCAGTTTATCAGTTAGGAAGAATATATAACAGAAACAGGTGGGTGCCACCTCAAACACAAATTCGAATTTTCCTTCAGGTTTGACTTTTGTTTTTCTTTTTCTTTTTATACTTAAATTACCATGGTCAAGTTTTTAAGTTAAGATGTGTGTTACCGGAAAGGAGACAAACTGAGTCACTAAATAGCACTTATATGGAGATATAAAAATTCTGTGTGAAGCTAAATTAGAAGTTTTTCTCTTTTCTTTTTTCTCCTCTTTCTCTTCTTCTTTCTATATTCTGTGAGAGGGAGAACATAAAAATGAAGCCATCTCTGTCCCAAACCTCTCCCACCCATGGGTCGGGAGAAGGGGTAGTCATCAGGGGACTTAAACAGAGAATCAAGAAGTTAGAGGAAATGGTTATAAGCCTTGATGATAAAATTCGGAATATGGATGGAGAAATGAAAGAGAATGAAACACTCAGAGAACAAATAAGATCTTTGGAGGAAGCAAATAAAGCACAAGGGCAGGAGAGAAAGGAACTAGAAAAAGAATAAAGAAGCTGGAAGGGGAAAAGAGTCAACTAGAATCTAGAATTTCTAAACAAGAAGATAAAAACAAAGAGCTAAATGACAACCTAAAGGAATTAGATGTTAGTTCACTGCTCTCTTCTGAGAGAGACGAGATTGCTGCTTGGAATGTTCAATTAGGTAATCACACACACACACACACACACATATATATATATATATATATATATATATATATATATATATATATATATATATATATATATATATATATATATATATATGTGTGTGTGTGTGATTACCTAATTGTGATTACCTAATTGTGTTTACGGGAAAGAGCCCAAAGCTCGTATCTTCCCGTCTCCTGATCGGTTCCATTTTAGACTTAGTGATACTTATCGTACCTGTCCTTAAAACTATGGATTGAGATAGCATTAACTACCTCCTCGCTTAGCGAATTCCAATTATCAACTACTCTTACACTGAAAAAGTATTTCCTTACATCCTGCAAAGAAGTTTTCTTACGAAGCTTCAAACTATGACCTCTAGTTCTAGAGCCAGCCATATCGAAATATCGATCCCTATCCACTCTATCATAACCATGAAGGAATTTAAAGACTGTCACCATATCCCCCCTTACTCTTCTAGCTTCGAGTGATGGCAAGTCTAATTCCCTCAGCCTCTCATCATAACCGAGATTGCGTATTTCTGGCACCAGTTTCGTGGCATGTCTTTGAACTTTTTCAAGCTTAGCTATGTGCTTTTTCAAGTGCGGATTCCAAAAGGGGGCTGCATATTCGAGTTTTGGCCTCACATAGGCTACATAAATATTTCTGAACATTTCCTTGTCCATGTGCCTGAAGGCTACCCTTACATTTGATAAGAATGCATATGCTGCCCTTACTACGCCATTTATATGTATTTCTGGAGACAAATCTGCCAGTATGTTTACTCCTAGATCTCTCTCATTTTCTGTCTCTTGAAGTTGTACTCCAGCCACCGAGTAGTCAAGCTTGGGCCTTCTTGCACTTGTACCCATTCTCATTACCTTACATTTTGAGGTATTGAATTTCATTAGCCACTTTTCTGACCACTCATGCAGATTATTTAGATCCTCCTGAAGTTCTCTACCATTGTTCTCGTTTTTTACTTTCTTCACAATCTTTGCATCATCTGCAAACATATTCATGAATGAATTTACAGACTCTGGTAGGTCATTTACATATACAAGGAACAAAAGTGGCCCTAAAACTGAACCCTGTGGAACTCCACTACTAACTCTTCTCCATTCAGACACTGAGTGTCTTACTCTAACCCTCTGTTCTCTTCCTTCTAAGTAAGTTTTTATCCATTCCAAGACATTTCCACCTATTCTAGCCATTGATTGCAGCTTCCTAATAAGTCTCCCATGTGGAACAGTGTCAAACGCTTTCTGGAAGTCTAGGAATATGCAATCTGCCCAGCCCTCTCTTTCCTGTAAGATTTGGCTTACCTCATCATAAAATTCTAATAAGTTTGTTACTGTTGATCTACCTTCTCTGAAGCCATGTTGCCTCACTGACAAAAAGTTGAAGGATTCCAAGTGAAGAGAGATATGTTTCCTTAGTAGTTTCTCCATAACTTTGCAAACTATGCTGGTCAAGGAAACTGGTCTATTGTTCAGAGCCGTATCCCTCCTTCCCTTTTTGAAGATAGGTATCACATTTGCTTGTTTCCAGCATCTTGGAATCTCCCCCGACTCCAGTGACTCCTTAAATATGATACTTAGTGCCACTGATATTGTGTTTGCGCATTTTTTAAGCACATGAGGGGATATGTCATCAGGACCTGTAGCTTTATGAACATCTAAATCCATCAGCGCTTTGCATACCTCTGTGGCTGTAAGGTTGATGTTCTCTAATACCGGCCCTTGAGCTTCTATCACTGCAATCTGAGGGGGTGGGGTATTTTCTACTGTAAATACTGACTGAAACTCCTTGTTCAATTCTTTGCAGATCTCTTCGTCCGTCTCAGTGATGCTTCCATCCGCTCTCTTTAGCCTTAAAACCTGTTCTTTTACCTTCAGTTTTCCTCTGATAAAGCTGTGGAAAAGCTTGGGATTTTCTTTAGCCTTCCTGGTGATGTCCCTCTCATAATCTCTCTCTGCCTCTCTCCTTTTACTTAGGTAGTCATTTCTTGCTCTTTTGTAGGTTTGCCAGGCATTTATGTTTTTTCTCCTCCTATACCTTTTCCAGCATTTGTCTCTCCACTCCTTAGCTCTTTTACACCCATTATCGAACCATTTCTCTCTGGCATGAATTACACCTACTTTGGTGACAGGTATGCAGCAATCTACTATCTTCCCATATTTCTCACAAAAGATGTCATACATTTCTTGTACAGATTTGTTGTAAAATAAGGTTCTCCAGTCAATAACTGCAAAAAGCTCATTCATTTTGATGTAATCTCCTTTCCGATAGTTCCTCCTCATGTCCTCAGTGCCTCTACTCTCAGGAAGAATATCTTCAATGATATACTCCATCAACAACACACAGTGGTCACTCTTTCCAATTGGTGGTTCATACTCAATATTTTCAATATCCAACACATTATCTGTGAACACTAGATCAAGTAGTGATGGCTCATCCCCACCCCTGGCTCTTGTTGGTTCCATTACATGTTGGTGTAGGAAATTCCCTTGTACGCAATCTAGGAATCTTGCCCCGAATGAGTCCTCACCACTGTGTGGGTCAAGATTTATCCAATCTATCTCTTTATGATTAAAGTCTCCCATAATCAAAATCCTACATCTTTTCTCCCGTGCCATGTTAACAACTGAGTTTATGACTTCAATAGTACCTATATGACTTTCCTCATAAATTTCAAGCCTATTTTGGTTCCTTGGTGGGTTGTATACAACAGTTATTATAATGCTCTCTGACCCAGTATTTATGCGAGCAACAAGAAATTCCCTGAACTCACTTTCTATAGCCAAGTTTATTTCTTCAACTTGAATCCTCTCACTTATGAGCAGTGCTATCCCTCCACCAGTCCTCTCACATCTTTCAACCCTTAGTATTCTGAAGCCCTTAGGAAAAACTGTGACACTGTTTATGTCCTCACTCAACTTAGTCTCTGTAATTGCTACTATATCTGCCTTACTGTTGTGAATCCTATCTTTTAATTCTACTGCCTTACCAGCTAATCCATCAGCATTTGTGTATAACAATCTTAATGAGGCCCCATCCCCTGATCTTCTGTCATTATCTTCTTTATCTCCCCTTTGTCTGGAAGTATTCTGTAACGAAAATTTTTCTTCTCTTCTTCATTTCTTTCATCATTTAACCTTCTTGCCTCTTGCAACAAGTTTTTGATCTTTCCCATCTCTTCCTGTGTTCTGTATCGTCTAATGAACACTTCTTTGCATTCTTGAAGGTCTTTTAGACTTTTTTTTCTCAACAATATTTCCCTACATGTTTCCCCTCTCTCAAAGGTTACTTTTGTTGGTCTCGGCTTTCCTTCCCTCGAATATTTACCTAGTTGGTGTATGTTTACAATATCCTCAGGACCACATACTACTCCAAGCTTTCTTATCAGGTCTACAACGCTAGCTTTATTTTCTTCACGTCTCCCCTGCCATGTTGGCTCCTGGGATTCACTTATGCCTGAGATTACCACTGTCTTCTCCTTATCAAGTGCCTGTCTGATGAGTGGGTTTGCCCTTTCCATCACAACGTCTTTCATTTTTTCGATTACTGTCTCTTTATAGTCAACTGTTTGTATGTTTTCCAGTGCCACCACCTTTACAGCCTCTTTTACTGCCACATTCCCCTTTAGTGCATCAGCAAAGGACGTTTTCATGGCATCATTTTCCATATTCAGCTCCTGGAACTCTTTTCTGAACTGTTCAATGTTTTCCTTAATCTGAACATTCCAAGCAGCAATCTCGTCTCTCTCAGAAGAGAGCAGTGAACTAACATCTAATTCCTTTAGGTTGTCATTCAGCTGTTTGTTTTTATCTTCTTGTTTAGAAATTCTAGATTCTAGTTGACTCTTTTCCCCTTCCAGCTTCTTTATTCCTTTTTCTAGTTCCTTTCTCTCCTGCCCTTGTGCTTTATTTGCCTCCTCCAAAGATCTTATTTGTTCTCTGAGTGTTTCATTCTCTTTCATTTCTCCATCCATATTCCGAATTTTATCATCAAGGCTTATAACCATTTCCTCTAACTTCTAGATTCTCTGTTTAAGTCCCCTGATGACTACCCCTTCTCCCGACATTTTTATGTTCTCCCTCTCACAGAATATAGAAAGAAGACGAGAAAGAGGAAAAAAAAGAAAAGAGAAAAACTTCTAATTTAGCTTCACACAGAATTTTTTTTTTATATCTCCATATAAGTGCTATTTAGTGACTCAGTTTGTCTCCTTTCTGGTAACACACATCTTAACTTAAAAACTTGACCATGGTAATTTAAGCATAAAAAGAAAAAGAAAAACAAAAGTCAAACCTGAAGGAAAATTCGAATTTGTGTTTGAGGTGGCACCCACCTGTTTCTGTTATATATTCTTCCTAACTGATAAACTGACTTGCTAGCCAAGATATGTTATCACGGGATTAGACTTTACATTTAACTCAATATATATACAAAATAACAAAATAGTAAAAGAGAAAGCTAAAAGAATAGCAAAAAAAATGAAGAAAATAAGACTGCTGTACTACTTGGCAACTTAACTCAGTACTGTTGACAGGTGGGTATTTGGTAATTTTTTTTTCTTTTATTATTCAATTATTTCGTGTATCAAACTAACTAACTAGTTAATATAAATGGGAAGGATACTGATTTTAACAATATATAGAACCACAGGATCAGGTAAACGGCTTAAGAGCTTTCCCCAGTTTACACAAAAAATTAGGTAATGTGATGTGATGGCTCCACCTCTGGCAACTCTTCTAGATTTTCCTCAAGGCAGAACTGGACAGCAGCTTCTCTCTCTCCTCACGAAAAAGTTCTCATTTTTTTTTCCTTTAATATGAACAGTCTCGTCTTACAACAGATACAAGTTTTTGTACTCACAATACTCTGCAGGATTTCAGATTTATGGAAATTATGGTAAAGTTTTCCACTAAGCACTTAGTCACTCGAAACAGTTAAAAATTTAATAGGAGCAATCTTCAAAAAGGGAAGGAGGGATACGGCTCTGAACTATAGACCAGTTTCCTTGACCAGCATAGTTTGCAAAGTTATGGAGAAACTACTAAGGAAACATATCTCTCTTCACTTGGAATCCTTCAACTTTTTGTCAGTGAGGCAACATGGCTTCAGAGAAGGAAGATCAACAGTAACAAACTTATTAGAATTTTATGATGAGGTAAGCCAAATCTTACAGGTAAGAGAGGGCTGGGCAGATTGCATATTCCTAGACTTCCAGAAAGCGTTTGACACTGTTCCACATGGGAGACTTATTAGGAAGCTGCAATCAATGGCTAGAATAGGTGGAAATGTCTTGGAATGGATAAAAACTTACTTAGAAGGAAGGGAACAGAGGGTTAGAGTAAGACACTCAGTGTCTGAATGGAGAAGAGTTAGTAGTGGAGTTCCACAGGGTTCAGTTTTAGGGCCACTTTTGTTCCTTGTATATGTAAATGACCTACCAGAGTCTGTAAATTCATTCATGAATATGTTTGCAGATGATGCAAAGATTGTGAAGAAAGTAAAAAACGAGAACAATGGTAGAGAACTTCAGGAGGATCTAAATAATCTGCATGAGTGGTCAGAAAAGTGGCTAATGAAATTCAATACCTCAAAATGTAAGGTAATGAGAATGGGTACAAGTGTAAGAAGGCCCAAGCTTGACTACTCGGTGGCTGGAGTACAACTTCAAGAGACAGAAAATGAGAGAGATCTAGGAGTAAACATACTGGCAGATTTGTCTCCAGAAATACATATAAATGGCATAGTAAGGGCAGCATATGCATTCTTATCAAATGCAAGGGTATCCTTCAGGCACATGGACAAGGAAATGTTCAGAAATATTTATGTAACCTATGTGAGGCCAAAACTCGAATATGCAGCCCCCTTTTGGAATCCGAACTTGAAAAAGCATATAGCTAAGCTTGAAAAAGTTCAAAGACATGCGACGAAACTGGTGCCAGAAATACGCAATCTCGGTTATGATGAGAGGCTGAGGGAATTAGACTTGCCATCACTCGAAGCTAGAAGAGTAAGGGGGATATGGTGACAGTCTTTAAATTCCTTCATGGTTATGATAGAGTGGGTAGGGATCGATATTTCGATATGGCTGGCTCTAGAACTAGAGGTCATAGTTTGAAGCTTGGTAAGAAAACTTCTTTGCAGGATGTAAGGAAATACTTTTTCAGTGTAAGAGTAGTTGATAATTGGAATTCGCTAAGCGAGGAGGTAGTTAATGCTATCTCAATCCATAGTTTTAAGGACATGTACGATAAGTATCACTAAGTCTAAAATGGAACCGATGAGGAGACGGGAAGATACGAGCTTTGGGCTCTTTCCCGTAAACACAATTAGGTAATCACAATTAGGTAATCACACAACAAGGGCCAGGGGTGGGGATGAGCCATCACTACTTGATCTAGTGTTCACAGATAATGTGTTGGATATTGAAAAAATTGAGTATGAACCACCAATTGGAAAGAGTGACCACTGTGTGTTGTTGATGGAGTATATCATTGAAGATATTCTTCCTGAGAGTAGAGGCACTGAGGACATGAGGAGGAACTATCGGAAAGGAGATTACATCAAAATGAACGAGCTTTTTGCAGTTATTGACTGGAGAACCTTATTTTACAACAAATCTGTACAAGAAATGTATGACATCTTTTGTGAGAAATATGGGAAGATAGTAGATTGCTGCATACCTGTCACCAAAGTAGGTGTAATTCATGCCAGAGAGAAATGGTTCGATAATGGGTGTAAAAGAGCTAAGGAGTGGAGAAACAAATGCTGGAAAAGGTATAGGAGGAGAAAAAACATAAATGCCTGGCAAACCTACAAAAGAGCAAGAAATGACTACCGAAGTAAAAGGAGAGAGGCAGAGAGAGACTATGAGAGGGACATCACCAGGAAGGCTAAAGAAAATCCCAAGCTTTTCCACAGCTTTATCAGAGGAAAACTGAAGGTAAAAGAACAGGTTTTAAGGCTAAAGAGAGCGGATGGAAGTATCACTGAGACGGATGAAGAGATCTGCAAAGAATTGAACAATTAGTTTCAGTCAGTATTTACAGTAGAAAATACCCCACCCCCTCAGATTGCAGTGATAGAAGCTCAAGGGCCGGTATTAGAGAACATCAACCTTACAGCCACAGAGGTATGCAAAGCGCTGATGGATTTAGATGTTCATAAAGCTACAGGTCCCGATGACATATCCCCTCATGTGCTTAAAAAATGCGCAAACACAATATCAGTGGCACTAAGTATCATATTTAAGGAGTCACTGGAGTCGGGGGAGATTCCAAGATGCTGGAAACAAGCAAATGTGATACATATCTTCAAAAAGGGAAGGAGGGATACGGCTCTGAACTATAGACCAGTTTCCTTGACCAGCATAGTTTGCAAAGTTATGGAGAAACTACTAAGGAAACATATCTCTCTTCACTTGGAATCCTTCAACTTTTTGTCAGTGAGGCAACATGGCTTCAGAGAAGGTAGATCAACAGTAACAAACTTATTAGAATTTTATGATGAGGTAAGCCAAATCTTACAGGAAAGAGAGGGCTGGGCAGATTGCATATTCCTAGACTTCCAGAAAGCGTTTGACACTGTTCCACATGGGAGACTTATTAGGAAGCTGCAATCAATGGCTAGAATAGGTGGAAATGTTTTGGAATGGATAAAAACTTACTTAGAAGGAAGGGAACAGAGGGTTAGAGTAAGACACTCAGTGTCTGAATGGAGAAGAGTTAGTAGTGGAGTTCCACAGGGTTCAGTTTTAGGGCCACTTTTGTTCCTTGTATATCTAAATGACCTACCAGAGTCTGTAAATTCATTCATGAATATGTTTGCAGATGATGCAAAGATTGTGAAGAAAGTAAAAAACGAGAACAATGGAAGAGAACTTCAGGAGGATCTAAATAATCTGCATGAGTGGTCAGAAAAGTGGCTAATGAAATTCAATACTTCAAAATGTAAAGTAATGAGAATGGGTACAAGTGCAAGAAGGCCCAAGCTTGACTACTCAGTGGCTGGAGTACAACTTCAAGAGACAGAAAATGAGAGAGATCTAGGAGTAAACATACTGGCAGATTTGTCTCCAGAAATACATATAAATGGCATAGTAAGGGCAGCATATGCATTCTTATCAAATGTAAGGGTAGCCTTCAGGCACATGGACAAGGAAATGTTCAGAAATATTTATGTAACCTATGTGAGGCCAAAACTGGAATATGCAGCCCCCTTTTGGAATCCGCACTTGAAAAAGCACATAGCTAAGCTTGAAAAAGTTCAAAGACATGCGACGAAACTGGTGCCAGAAATACGCAATCTCGGTTATGATGAGAGGCTGAGGGAATTAGACTTGCCATCACTCGAAGCTAGAAGAGTAAGGGGGGATATGGTGACAGTCTTTAAATTCCTTCATGGTTATGATAGAGTGGATAGGGATCGATATTTCGATATGGCTGGCTCTAGAACTAGAGGTCATAGTTTGAAGGTTGGTAAGAAAACTTCTTTGCAGGACGTAAGGAAATACTTTTTCAGTGTAAGAGTAGTTGATAATTGGAATTCGCTAGGCGAGGAGGTAGTTAATGCTATCTCAATCCATAGTTTTAAGGACAGGTACGATAAGTATCACTAAGTCTAAAATGGAACCGATGAGGAGACGGGAAGATACGAGCTTTGGGCTCTTTCCCGTAAACACAATTAGGTAATCACAATTAGGTAATCACACACACACACACACACACATACACACACACACACATATATATATATATATATATATATATATATATATATATATATATATATATATATATATATCTATATATATATATATATATATATATATATATATATATATATATATATATATATATATATATATATATATATATATATATATATATATATATATATATATATATATATATATATATATATATATATCTATATATATATATATATATATATATATATATATATATATATATATATATATATATATATATATATATATATATATATATATATATATATATATATATATATATATATATATATATATATATATATATATATATATATATATATATATAAATATATATATATATATATATATATATATATATATATATATATATATATATATATATATATATATATATATATAAATATATATATATATATATATATATATATATATATATATATATATATATATATATATATATATATATATATATATATATATATATATATATATATATATATATATATATATATATATATATATATATATATATATATATATATATATATATATATATATATATATATATATATAAGTCTTGCACTGAAACTAAGCTCATGATAGAAAATCAAAACTAGGGAAAAATGGAAATCCAAAAGATATGAAAAACTGGTGCTATATTAGCATTCAGTCTACCACACTATCTATTTGTAGTAATCTAACCTTTCTTACCCTAGTTAGGAGAGCTTAGATTAGGTCCAATAAACTACTATAACAACAGCGAAAAATATCAGTAAGTGTGGAAGAATTACTTGCAAAAATATAAAAGCAAAGAGAGAGAGAGAGAGAGAGAGAGAGAGAGAGAGAGAGAGAGAGGAGAGAGAGAGAGAGAGAGAGAAGAGTAGCTGCTACGTCACGGAGCCACCAAACAATGCACGAGACGGCCCCATCGTAGCGAAGGTTCTTTTGGCGACGTTTCACGAATGACGCGTGTGCAAGTCATTACAAAATCAGGTTAGATCTGGAATGGCCTCCAAGCAACCGTTACTTCATTTCACATACACGATATTATTTTCTTTAAATATTGGCATCAAAATTACTCACATTATTATCGATATTCTTAGCAGAAAGTACATTATGTAGCTCTATTTCCAGGAACAGTAAATCAATAAAACAATTAAAAAAATATTAATTTTCTTTTTCAGTATTTGCACTGTGACTGTTCTTAGCTTGGAATTTGTGTGTATGTATGTATGTATGTATGTATGTATCTATCAATCAATCAGTCTATTTATCTATCGATAAATAGATAGATATATAGACATATAGATAGATAACTTCAAACATAAATAGATATATACAGAGGGCGATGCAGATATGCATTTCACAGCAAAGCATAACTACAACAGCAATAGCAGCAGTGGCAGCAGCGGCAGCAGTAGTACTAGCAGTAGTTATTGTAATCGTACTGGTAGTAGTAGTAGTAGTAGTAGTAGTAGTAGTAGTAGTAGTAGTAGTAGTGCTAATAATAATAATAATAATAATAATAATAATAATAATAATAATAATAATAATAATAATAATAATAATAATAATAATAACAATAATAATGAGAGGAAAAGAAAAACAACAACAGCAACAACGCGAAGAACAACAACAAAAAGAAAAAAATAAATAGTAACAGTAGTAGTACTAGTTGTAGTAGTAGTAGTAATATTGGTATTAGTAGCTGTAGTGTTTATAACGAAAAAAACATATAAAAAACAGAAATAATTAGCGCCTTTCCGCCATCTGCAAAGCAAGACTTTCCCTCGAGATTATATCGGTTAAAAGGCAAAAATTAAGAGTAAAAATCACACATTCGCGACAGAAAGTGAAAGTAAATTTTTTCCTTACTTGTAATATATGATTTATTACATTGCAGTTCTAGCTGTCTATTTATCTATCTATATACTCGTGTGTATAATATATATATATATATATATATATATATATATATATATATATATATATATATATATATATATATATATATATATATTTATATATATATATATATATATATATATATATATATATATATATATATATATATATATATATATATATAAATGTATGTGTTTGTGTGTTTGTGACTGTGTGTGAATTTAGCTAAACATGTTCACGGAATAGAACCCTATGCTCGTAATTTCCCGTCTCCTGATAGACCTCATTCTCTACTCAGACACTTTTCATCGCTATCCTTAAAACTATGAATGGATTCATCATTTATTTTTTGTTTCACCAAAAGAATTTCAATCGTTTACTATTCTTACACTAATATTTACTTCCTTACAACGTGCATAGAAGTTTTCTTGCGAAACTTCATATTATGATCCATATACAAATATTGCACCTTTTCCACTTTTTTTTTTTGTATATGAGTGTGACACCGGGACGGGCAAGAAAACTGACCTAATCAGGCCTGGGCACCAAGAAAACTTTAAGTAGAAGAAAAGTAGAAGTTTAAGAACAAGGCAGAAATAAGGAAATTATACACAATAGGAAAAGGACAAGCTGAAAGCATAGTGGAAATATTGAAGACCTAGAGATATGACAGTATTAGGCCCTGAGGTGACGACAGATCTGTTTTTGAAAAAAAAGATAGGTTACAAGAATTAGGAAAGAGAGAAGGAGGAAGAGAGTTACAGAGTCTGGAGGTGGATGGGAAGAAGCAGTTTCTACACCGACCAATCCGTGAGCTACAGTTCTCCACACATTATCTGTAAGATGTGGCCGCTTGGCGAGTGTTACGCTGCCTCGGCAGCTGGGAAGAGATGCAATTCATCAACACATCAGAACAGCGATGGAAGTAGAAGCGATAGAAAAGAGAAAGGAATGATACCTTATGGCGAAAAGAATTTGAATCCAGATTAGAAGTAAGAGAAGGGTCACTGATGAGTCTGTCTTAGAGTCAACCCTATCAAGGAGATAAGTATAAGAAGAAGCACTCCAGATGTGTGAGCAGTATTCTAAGCAGGGACGGATAAAACCTTTTGTGGATTTTAAGTAACTATTAAGAGAAAAAGTATTTTCGAAAGCGAAACAGAGCCCCCAGGTTTTAGATGCAGATTTAGAAGTTTGGATTAGGTGACTATTCCAAGGCAAGTTAGAGGCAATTTGGATTCCTAATATGTTAATAGAATTGAGAAGGTAAATTTCATTAGTTCCGAAGACAATAGGACAGTCAGGAGGAGAAGAAGATAAAGAGATAGCCAGAAACTGTGCCTTGGAGGCATTAAATTTAGCTAAATATTGGAGCCCCACTCAGATCCTCTCTGTAAACCGGAGTTAAGTCGAAGAAAGAGTGATACAAGACCTGTTACGAGTAACAGATGAAGGCTGTGAAGAGAAGACAGAGGAAAAATGAAGTGTAGAATCATCGACAAAGGCATGGAGTAGAGAGGAGGATGGGGACTGGAGAATATCGTTGATGAGGAGAAGGAAAAGAGTGGGTAAAAGAGCAGAGCCCTGTGGAACATCACTGGTGACTGGGAATGAGCTGGATATCGAAACACTGAAGAAATTGAAAAACTATTACCATATTCTCCCTAATCTTTCTAGTTTCGACTTATGAAAATGCTAAC
>JAXCGZ010020797.1:45000-85000 GCA_037179515.1 Halocaridina rubra
AACAATATCAAAATTACGCAAATCTCAAAAATAAATATGGCATTGTACACATGACAATGTTAAGGCTTAGCTTTTCAGATCTAAAAAGAAAACCTGAAGTACTGCCTGGTCAAGGCAATATTGCCATCATTCACTGACTTTTATAAGTGTGAAGCTGATGTTACTAGAACACAAATATACCAGAAAAACTAAAGACTGGTTATAGGTAAAAATATACTGAAGTAAATGAAGAAATGAGGATGAAATTAGGGCAACTTCTGTTCCTCACCTATGCAAATGATCCATCAGAATCTGTAAACGCAATTTTAAATATGATTGCAGATGAAACAAATATTCTGAAGAGAGAAAATAAACTTTAAACAGACCTTACCAATCTATGTGATTGGACAGATCAATGGTTAAAGAGGCTCAATTTTTATAATATAAAATAATTAAAATGGGCAAGAGTGCCAGCAGTCCATGTTTAGGAATTCGATCAAAGGTGAGATACTTTAAGAATCTGTGGAAAAAAAAGATATCTAGAGGCCAATGGATTAGCAGAGTTCTCTCTGGATATACATAAAAAGGGGTTTTTAAATGAGTTATGCTTTCTTAGGATATATAAGAATGGCCCTCGGACATATGGACAAAAATATGTTAGGAAATATTTGCGCTAATAATATGAGGCCTAATCTAGAGTATGAAGCATCCTACTGGAATCCGGACATGAAAAAAATTAATAAGTTGGAGATAGTTCAGCTATATTCTACTAAGCTGGGACAGATTTACGAAATCTCAATTATGAAGGAAAGCTGCAAAAACTAGACTTACCACCACCTGTAGCTTTAAGAAAGGTGCCCTATTCCCCCATTCTTCTGCCAGAGTTGATAGGGAGTGACATATTCTTAATGTGTGGCTCTAGAACCAAAGGTCACAGTGTGAAGCTTCATAAAAAACTCTTATAGCATGATATAAAATAGTACTATTTTGAGTAAGAAATACTTATAATTGGGATATCGCTACGCTATTAAATTGTAAATGCTGAAAGCATTCAGAGTTTTTAGAAAATATATGATCAGTCTTAGTGAGTAAAAAAGCACACATTTAAATAGGTAGGGAGCCACGAGCATGGGCTCTGGGCTCTCTCCTATGAGCAAAATAGGTAATGAAATACACACATTTGTGGATATGTGTGATGATGGAAAATACTTAACAAAATATATATTGCAAACACGAATATAATGAACATATGATTATAAATAAAAGCAAATTAATTATTACTCTGAATAAGTGTAAGTGATTATTCGATACATGTGTTAGGAGGGCTCCATCAAGTTCTCCCGTAGTAATCATCATGTAATTTACTTCAAGGAAATGTTGCTCCATCTGGCCTCGTACAAGTGACCTATAACTGTCATTTCCTGAAGATATGTACCAATAATTGTCCAATAACGATGACGGATTCCATATCACGCTAACCCACTCAGATAAATAAGTCAATTGAGTTGCTAAAGGTTAAATAACTAATCAACTTTATTCTATTAATACAATAATGACTCTCCTACTATAGTACCTTGAAAAAAAAAATCATGTTAATAAAGCGTGTAGCAATACATTGTGATTTGCTACAACGGGAAAGCTCAATAAATACTTACTTAATCAGTAATGAATGCCAGAGCACAAAGGCGAGGACAAGAAAAAGTGGAATAGATAAGGGAAAAGCATAAGAATTTGGCATATATCTATCTACACCAAATTTTCTGACGTATTCCCTGCCTGTCGTAAGAGGCGACTAATAGTGGATGGGGCGAGGGGACTGGGAATCCCCCCCATGTATTAACCTCCTGCGAGACATCAAAGAAGAAGGGGAGTAGAGGGGAGAGTACCTTCTCCCCAAACTCTAGTTTTCGGGTGTCTAAATGTGCGTGGTTGTAGTACGATAGAGAGCAAAAGATGTGAGATTGGATATATGATTGGTAGGAGGAGGATGGATGTATTGGCATTGTGTGAGACGAAGATGAAAGGAAAAGGAGAAGTGACATTTGGTGAGGTAACAGGTAGGGTATCTGGGGTTGAAAGGGGGAGAGCGAGAGAAGGTGTGGTATTATTGCAGATTGATTAGATGGTAAATAAGGTAGTGGAATGGAAAGAAGTGTCATCTAGGCTGATGTGGGTGAGGGTTAGGATGGGTAGGGAATGTTGGGCTTTTGTTAGTGCATATGGGCCAGGATGTGAGAAAAATGAGAAAGAGCGGGATGAATTCTGGAATGAGTTAACTAGATGTATGGATAGTCTTAGTAGGTGGAAGAGAAAAAGAGGACTTTTGAGGAATGGTTACATTGTAACAGTAGGGAGATGTGCGAAAGATATAGGGAGAAAAATGTGGAAACCAATCGGAAGGTAGAGGAAGAGAGGAGGCTGGCAATTGTTAGGGGGGGGGGGACAGGATATTAGTAGGTCATATGAGGAGAATAAAAAGAAGTTTTGGAAAGAAGTGAAGAGAGTAAGGAAAGGTGGATTGAGGATGGAAGAGACAGTGAAAGATGTGAATGGACAGATGATAAGAGGGAACGATGCAAGGAAAAGATGAGCAGAATATTTTGAGTTGTTGCTGCATGTTGAGGAAGATAGAGAGGCAGCTATAGTGATAGTGGGGGATGTTCAAGTGCCAGTAATGGGAGATGAAAATGAAAAAGAAAGAGATTACAAGAGAGGAGGTGAAAAGGGCATTGGATGAAACGAAAGCAGGTAAAGCACCTGGAATGGATGGTGTGAGAGCGGAGATGTTGAAAGAAGTGGGTGTGATTGCATTGGAATGGTTAGTGAGAGTGCTTAATATAAGCTTTATGTTGTCAATAGTGCCAGTGGAATGGGTGATTGCTTGTATAGTGCCCCTATACAAAGGTAAGGGAGATATGTATGAATGCAGTAATTTTAGGGGTATAAATTTGTTGAATGTGAGAGGAAAAGTGTATGGTAGGATACTGATTAGTAGGATTAGGGATATGACAGAAAATGTGATCGCAGAAGTGCAGAGTGGTTTTAGGAGAGGTAGAGGCTGTTTAGATAAGATTTTTATAGTTAGGCAGTTATATAAGAAATATTCAGCAAAGGGTAAGGATGTGTATTTTGCATTTTAGGAGCTGGAGAAAGCGTATGATAGAGTTAATAGAGAGGCAATGTGGAATGTTTTGAAGTTGTATGAAATTGATGGTAGACTGTTGCAAGCAGTGAAAAGTTTGTATGAGGGCAGTAGAGCTTGTCTAAGGGTAGGGAATGAAGTAAATGAGTGGTTTCCAGTGAGTGTGGGACTGAGACAGGGATGTGTGATGTCACAATGGCTGTTCCATTTGTATATCGATGGAGTCATATGAGGGGTGAAGGAGTGGGTGCGTGATCAAGGTTTGAAAATGGTAGATCATGATGATAAAGTGGGAGCTGAATCAGTTGCTGTTTGCAGATGATACTGTGGTGGTGGCAGATTCATAGAAGAAGCTGTGTCAGTTAGTGTCAGAATTTGGAATGGTGTGTGAGGGAAGGAAGTTGCGAGTGAATGTGGGAAAGAGTAAGGTTATGAGGTGTACAAGAAATGAGGATGGTGCTGGATTGAATGTTATGTTGAATGGAGAGACACTCGAGGAAGTTGATCAATTTATGTATTTAGGCTCAGTTATAGCTGCAAATGGTGGAGTGGAAGCAGATGTGTGTCACAGAGTGAATGAAGGATGTAAAGTGTTGGGTGCATTGAAATGAGTCATGAAGAATAAAGGGTTGGAAATGCATGTTAAGAAACTTTTGTATGAGAAAGTGGTTGTGCCAAGTGTGATGTATGGATCGGAGTTATGGGTATGAAAGTAAGTGAGAGAAAGAAACTAAATGTGTTTGAAATGAAATGTCTGAGGAGTATGACCGGTGTATCTCGGTTGAATAGGGTTAGGAATGAAGTGGTGAGAACAAGAACTGGTGTGAGGAGAAAATTGACAGCCAGAGTAGATATGAATGTTCTGAGATGGTTTGGCTATGTGGAGAGGATGGATGATAAAAGACTGCTAAAAAAGGTGATGAATGCGAGAGTTGATGGGAGAATGCTAGAGGGAGGCCTAGGTTTGGGTGGATGGATGGAGTAATGAGAGCCCTGAATGATAGGAGGATGGATATGAGGGGAGCAAGTGAGCATGCTAGGAATCGGAATGAGTGGCGAGCGATTGTGACGAAGCTCTGATGGGCATCTGCTGTTACCACGGGGCTGCATCTTACAGAGGTAGCCCTGTGGTAGGGGCAGTAGGGGAGCTGGCATTATGAAGCGACATAGATTGTGGAAGAGCCAGGAGGATGGGCTGTGGCACCCCAGCAGTGCCATCTGAACGGTTGCTAGCTCCCTCGTCATAGCCCATAGAGCAAAGTAATCCCCTTATTGTTTCTTTTCTTGATGTCGGCTACCCCCCAAATTGGGGGAAGCAGCCAAGGTAAATGATATATATATATATATATATATATATATATATATATATATATATATATATATATATATATATATCTATATCTATATATATATATATATATATATATATATATATATATATATATATATATATATATATATATATATATATATATATATATATATATATATATATATATATATATATATATATATATATATATATATATATATATATATATATATATATATATATATATATATATATACATTATTGTACAGGGAGTCTGGGTATCTCATTCCCTGGGTTAGAGTAAGACACTCAGTGTATGAATGGAGAAGAGTTAGTAGTGGAATTCCACAGGGTTCAGTTTTAGCGCCATTTTTGTTCCTTGTATATGTAAATGACCTACCAGAGTCTGTAAATTCATTCATGAATATTCTTGCAGATAATGAAAAGATTGTGAAAAAAGTAAGAAACGAGAACAATGGTAGAGAACTTCAGAAAGGTCTAAATTTTCTGCATGAGTAGTCAGAAAAGTGGCTAATGAAATTCAATACTTTAAAAGGTAAGGTAATGAGAATGGGTACAAGTGCAAGAAGGCCCACTTGACTACTCTGTGGCAGGAGTACAACTTCCAGAGACAGAGAATGAGAGAGATCTTGGAGTAAACATGCTAGCCAATTTGTCTCCAGAAATGCATATAAATGGCATAGTAAGGGCAGCATGTGCTTTCTAATCAAATGTAAGGGTAGCCCTCAGGCACATGGACAAGGAAATTTTCAGATATATTTATGTAACCTAAGTGAGGCCACAACTTGACTATGAAGCCCCCTTTTAGAATCCGCACTTGAAAAAAGCATGTAGTTAAGCTAGAAAAAGTTCAAAGACATGCCACGATGCTGGTGCCAGAAATACGCAATCTAAGTTATGATGAGAGGCCGGGGGAATTAAACTTACCATCACTCGATGCTAGAAGATTAAGGGGGAATATGGTGACAGTCTTTAAATTCCTTCATGGTTATGATAGAGTGGATAGGGATCGATATTTTGATATGGCTAGCACTAGAACTAAAGGTCATAATTTGAAGTTTCGTAAGAAAACTTCTTTGTAGGATGTCAGGAAATATTTTTTTTAGTGTAAGAGTAGTTGATAATTGGAATTCACTAAGCGAGGAGGTATTTAATGCTAACTCAATCCATAGTTTTAAGGAAAAGTATCATAAATATCACTAAGTACTAATTGGACCCGATCAGGAGACGGGAAGATATGAGCTTTGGGCTCTTTCCCGTAAACACAATTAGGTAATTACACTTAGATAATTACACACACACACACACACACACACACACACACACACACACTGGCTCTTCCACATATATATGGTTATGATAGAGTGGATAGGGTTCGATATTTTGATATGGCTGGCTCTAGAACTAGAGGTCATAGTTTGAAGCATCGTAAGAAAACTTCTTTGCAGGATGTAAGGAAATAGTTTTAAGGACAGGTATGATAAGTATCACTAAGTATAAAATGGAACCGATCAGGAGACGGGAAGATGCGAGCTTTGGGCTCTTTCCCGTAAACACAATTAGGTAATCAATTAGGTAATCACACACACACACACACACACACACACACACACACACACACACACACACACACACACACACACACACACACACACACACACAATTAGGTAATCACAATTAGGTAATCACACAGCATTAAATATCATCGACTTTTCTCATTTTCTTTGTGCGAATCAGGGGAGCTTTTACAGTCTGTAATTAACTTGATCTTGCGGTTCTATATCTTGTTTAAATAAATATCCTTCCATAACGGTTAGTTTAGTTGTCAAAATATAATACAAAAAAGTCCAAAAGAAAAAACAAGTTGTCAAATTTGTTGAAATTAGGTGTCAAGTAGCTCATTGTTATCATTTCTCTCTTTTTATTAAATTTTTCGTTTAAATTGAGTTAACATTTTATTGCTCACTTGAGATTAACTGGATCCAGTGATATAATATCTTGGCTAAATATTGTCTAATTTCTTTTTATTCTGTAATGATGGGATTAGCAGTTAAGAATATAATAAAAAATTAGGTGATGAAGACATCAAGTGTTTTTCCTCAGTTGCCTTTTTAAGCTTTTCTTCATGTAGGTTTTTATTATTACCAAAGTTAAATCTTAAGTCAGGATGTGTGTTACCAGGAAAATTATTCACTGAAGAAATGATCTAAATTAGCACTCATATGAAGATAAAGCAAAATGTGTGAGATAAAATAAAAACTTTTTTGTACTCTGCGAGACTCCAACTCTAACATGAGACCATCTCTGTCTTTAACCCCCCCCCTTCCATTGGTCAAGGAGGGTTGGTATAGGATTCCTGGGGGTTGCGGGAGGAGAGTAGCTCTTATGAATCTGAAACAAAAAATCAGGGACCTTTCGATCCTTGTATCAAACCTTTATGATAAAATTAAGAATAAGGATAGAAAAATTACTGAAGGCCCTGAAAGTACATTAAAAGAAAATGGAGCCCTAAGAGAGATTATAAGAAATTTAGAGTGGAGTACCATAGCACAAGGGGAAAGAGAGAAAACTAGAAAAACAAATAATGAAGTTGGAAGGGGAAAGGAAAGAACTAGGGATCAGGATTTCTAAGCAAGAAGATAAAAACAAATAGTTGAGTGACAGTCTAAATTAATTAAATATTATATCATTGCTCTCTTCTGAGAGAGATAAGATTGCAGCTTGGAATTTCCAGATACAGAAAATCATTACACAGTTTAGAAAAACTTTCAGGAGCTGAATTCGGAACCTGAGGGAATGAAAAGATCTTTTGCAGATGCAGTGAAGAAAAATGAGGCAGTAAAAGAGGCAGTGAAGGAGGTGGCACATGAAGATGTAAATACCGTTGACAATTACGGCACAGTAATAGAAATAATGGAAGATGTTGTGATTGAAAGGCTATGCCACAGATCAGACAGGCACTTGGAAGAGATAAGTCGGTGATAATCTCAGGCATAAGTGATTCCCAGGAGTCAACATGGCAGGAGACATTTGAACATAATGAAGGTAGGGTGTTATACCTGATAAGAAAGCTTGGGCAAGTATGTGGTTCAGATAATATTGGAAGCATTCACCGAATTGGTAAATATTCCAGGGAAGGAAAGACAAGAATAATGACAGTAACCTTTGAGAAAGTGGACAAACAGAGAATTATTGATAAGGAAAAAAATCTAAAAAGACCTTCACGAATTCATGACAGTGTTCATTGTACCATATAGAGCACAGGAAGAGATGGAATGGTTCAAAAGTTTGTTGCAAAAGGCTGAAATATTAGATAGCAAAAATAAGGAGGAAGATAAGATAAATTTTTGCTTCAGGGCTCTACCAGCAAAAGGAGTTATAAAGAAAATAATGCTAAGAGATCAGGGGATGCCACCTCACTAAGATTCACAACATTAAGGCAGATATAGTATGGTTACAGAGACTAAGTTAGTGAGGACATAAATAGTGTCACAGTGTTTCCTAAGGGCTTCAGGATATTAAAGGTTGAAAGATCTGAGAAGACTGGTGAAGGGATAGCATTGCACATAAGTGAAAGATTTCAAGTTAAAGAAAAAAATCTTTGCTATAGAAAGTGAGTTCAAGGAATTTCTAGCTGCTTGCATAAATACCGGTTCAGAGAGCATTTCAATAGCTGTTGTGTATAACCCAACAAGGAATCAAAATAGGCTAGAAATTTATGTGGTAAGTCATATAGGTAGTATCGAAGTTATAAACTCAGTTGCTAACATTGCATGGGAGAGAAAGATTTTGATTCTGATTATGGGATATTTTGATCATAGAGAGATAAACTGAACTAATCTTGACCCACACAGTGACCAGGATATATTTGGGGCAATATTCCTAGAGTGAGTACAAGAAAATTTCCTACACCAACATATACTGGAACCAACAAAGGCCAAGAGTGAGGATGAACCATCAGTGCTCGATCTAGTATTCACAGATAGTGTGTTGGACATTGGTAAAATTGAATATGAGCCACTGACTGGAAAAAGTGACCACTGTGTGTAATTGATGGGGTATATCATCAAAGATGTTCTGCCTGAAAGTTGGAGCACAGAGAAGGATGTGAGGAAGAGCTATCTGATAGGAGATTAAAATAAAATTAAAGATCTTTTTGCAGTTATTGACTGGATGACCTTGTTTAACAGCAAATCTGTACAAGAGATATACAAAATCTTTTGTGAAAAGTATGGGAAGATTGTTAATTGTTGAATACCCTCCAGCAAAACAGGAGTAATCGATGCCAGAGAGATATGGTTCAGTAATAAGTGTAAGAGAGATAAGAAGTGGAGAGATATATTCTGGAATAGGCATAGGAGGAGGAAAATACAAATGCATGGCTGACTTACACACGAGCAAGAAGTGATTATCTAAGTAAAAGAAGAGAGGCAAAGAGATATTATGAGTGGGATATAACCAAAAAGGCTACAGAAAATCCCAAACATTTCCACAGTTTTGTCAAAGGAAAACTGAAGGTCAAAGAATAGGTTTTAATGTTAAAGAGGGCAAATGGAAGCATTATAATGACGGAAGAAGAAATCTGTGAAGAATTAAACAGGTATTTTCTGTCAGTAATTATGGTAGAAAGTACCCCACCCCTTCAGATGTCAGAGATAAGATATCATGGACCAGTATTAGAGAATATCATCTTTTCAGCTACAGAGGTATGCTGAGCGCTCATGGAGTTAGATGTCCATAAAGCTACAGACCCTGATGACATATCTACTTCCGTACTTAAGTAATGCGCTATGCCGATATTAGTGGCGCTATGCATCATCTTTGAAAAGTGGCTGGAATCCTTGGAGATTCCAAGATACTGGAAACAAGCGAACGTTGCGTCTATTACCAAAAAGGGAAGGAGAAATACAGCTCTAAACAATAAACCTGTTTCCTTGATCAGCATAGTTTGCAAAGTTATGAAGAAACTACTAAGAAAATACTTCTCTCTTCACTTTTAATCCTTCAAACATTTGTGACTAAGACAATATGACTTCAGAGAAGGCAGATCAACAGTAACAAACTTATTAGAATTTTATGATGAGGTAAGCAAGATCTTACAAAAAAAAGAGAGGGCTGAGAGGATTGCACATAATTAGATTTCAGAAGGTTTGGTCCCACATGGGAGATATATTAAGAAGTTGCAAGTAATGGCGGGAATAGGTGGATATGTCTTGGAATGGATAAAACTTACTTAGAAGGAAGGGAACAGAGGGTTAGAATAAGACACTTAGTGTCTAACTGGAGAAAGGTTAATAGTGAGGTTCAACAGGGCTGTTTTAGGGCCACTATTGCTCCTTGTGGACGTAAATGACCTACCAGAGTCTGAGAGTTATTTTTAATATGTTTGCAGATGATGTGAAGATTATAAAGAAAGTAAATACTAGAGCAATGGTAGAGAATTTCAGGTATACATAAGTAGTCTGCATGAGAGGTAAGAAAAGTGGCTAATAATATTAAATATATCAAAATATAAGGTGATGAATATGAATACAAATTTGAGAAGTCCTAAGCTTGAATAGTCAATACTATTCAATAGCACATGCAGAACTTCAAGTGACAGAGAATGAGAGAGATTTAGAAGAACACATATTGGCAGATTTTTCTCGGAAAGTGCATATAAATGGGATAGTAAGGACTGAATATGTTTTCTTTGTGAATATAATGGTATCCTTCAGACACTTGGGCAAGGAAAAGTTGAAAAATAGTTATATAATTTATGTGAGGCCAGAGCTTAAATATGCATCACCCTTTTGGAACCTGCACTCGAAAAAGTATTTAATCAGTTAAAAAAAGTTCAAAGACATGCCTCAAAGCTGGTGCCAGAAGTACACTCTCAGTAATGAGGAGAGGCTAAGGGAATAAAACTTACCTTCACCTGAAGGTAGAAGAATAAATGGGATATAGTGACGGTTTGAAAATTCCTATAGAGTTTTGACAGAGTGATAGGGACCGATATTTTGATTTGGTTGACTCTAGAATTAGAGATCATTGCTTGAAGCTTCTTAAGAAATCTCTGCAGGATGCAAGGAAGTACTTTTTTAGTGTAAGAATAGTTGATGATTGGAATTCGCTAAGCGAGGAGGCAACTTATGTTAACTTAATTCATAATTATAAGGACAAATATAATAAGTATCATTGAGAATAAAAATGGAACCGATCAGGAGGCGGGGAGATACGAACATAGGTCTCTTTCCCTTAAGCATACTTAGGTAATTACACACACACACACACACACACACACACACACACACACACACACACACACACACACTGCTCTCTTCTGAGAGAGAAGAGATTGCTGCTTGGAATGTCCAGATTAAGGAAAACATTGAACAGTTCAGAAAAGAGTTCCAGGAGCTGAATATGGAAAATGATGCCATGAAAACTTCCTTTGCTGATGCACTAAAGGGGAATGTGGCAGTAAAAGAGGCTGTAAAGGTGGTGGCACTGGAAAACATACAAACAGTTGACTATAAAGAGACAGTAATCGAAAAAATGAAAGACGTTGTGATGGAAAGGGCAAACCCACTCATCAGACAGGCACTTGATAAGGAGAAGACAGTGGTAATCTTAGGCATAAGTGAATCCCAGGAGCCAACATGGCAGGGGAGACTTGAAGAAAATAAAGCTAGGGTTGTAGACCTGATAAGAAAGCTTGGAGTAGTTTGTGGTCCTGAGGATATTGTAAACATACACCAACTAGGTAAATATTCGAGGGAAGGAAAGCCGAGACCAACAAAAGTAACCTTTGAGAGAGGGGAAACATGTAGGGAAATATTGTTGAGAAAAAAAAGTCTAAAAGACCTTCAAGAATTCAAAGAAGTGTTCATTAGACGATACAGAACACAGGAAGAGATGGGAAAGATCAAAAACTTGTTGCAAGAGACAAGAAGGTTAAATGATGAAAGAAATGAAGAACAGAAGAAAAATTTTCGTTACAGAGTTCTTCCAGACAAAGGGGAGATAAAGAAGATAATGACAGAAGATCAGGGGATGGGTCCTCATTAAGATTGTTATACACAAATGCTGATGGATTAGCTGGTAAGGCAGTAGAATTAAAAGATAGGATTCACAACAGTAAGGCAGATATAGTAGCAATTACAGAGACTAAGTTGAGTGAGGACATAAACAGTGTCACAGTTTTTCCTAAAGGCTTCAGAATACTAAGGGTTGAAAGATCTGAGAGGACTGGTGGAGGGATAGCACTGCTCATAAGTGAAAGGATTCAAGTTGAAGAAATAAACTTGGCTATAGAAAGTGAGTTCAAAGAATTTCTTGTTGCTCGCATAAATACTGGGTCAGAGAGCATTATAATAACTGTTGTATACAACCCACCAAGGAACCAAAATAGGCTTGAAGTTTATGAGGAAAGTCATATAGGTACTATTGAAGTCATAAACTCAGTTGTTAACATGGCACGGGAAAAACAAATCTAGGATTTTGATTATGGGAGACTTTAATCATAAAGAGATAGATTGGATAAATCTTAACCCACACAGTGGTGAGGACTCATTCGGGGCAAGATTCCTAGATTGCGTACAAGGGAATTTCCTACACCAACATGTAATGGAACCAACAAGGGCCAGGGGTGAGGATGAGCCATCACTACTTGATCTAGTGTTCACAGATAATGTGTTGGATATTGAAAAAATTGAGTATGAACCACCAATTGGAAAGCGTGACCACTGTGTGTTGTTGATGGAGTATATCATTGAAGATATTCTACCTGAGAGTAGAAGCACTGAGGACATGAGGAGGAACTACCCGAAAGGAGATTACATCAAAATGAATGAGCTTTTTGCAGTTATTGACTGGAGAACCTTATTTTACAACAAATCTGTACAAGAAATATATGACATCTTTTATAAGAAATATGGGAAGATAGTAGATTGCTGCATACCTGTCACCAAAGTAGGTGTAATTCATGCCAGAGAGAAATGGTTCGATAATGGGTGTAAAAGAGCTAAGGAGTGGAGAGACAAATGCTGGAAAAGGTATAGGAGGAGAAAAAACATAAATGCCTGGCAAACCTACAAAAGAGCAAGAAATGACTACCTAAGTAAAAGGAGAGAGGCAGAGAGAGACTATGAGAGGGACATCACCAGGAAGGCCAAAGAAAATCCCAAGCTTTTCCACAGCTTTATCAGAGGAAAACTGAAGGTAAAAGAACAGGTTTTAAGGCTAAAGAGAGCGGATGGAAGCATCACTGAGACGGATGAAGAGATCTGCTAAGAATTGAACAAGGAGTTTCAGTCAGTATTTACAGTAGAAAATACCCCACCCCCTCAGATTGCAGTGATAGAAGCTCAAGGGCCGGTATTAGAGAAAATCAACCTTACAGCCACAGAGGTATGCAAAGCGCTGATGGATTTAGATCTTCATAAAGCTACAGGTCCTGATGACATATCCCCTCATGTGCTTAAAAAAGGCGCAAACACAATATCAGTGGCACTAAGTATCATATTTAAGGAGTCACTGGAGTCGGGGGAGATTCCAAGATGCTGGAAACAAGCAAATGTGATACCTATCTTCAAAAAGGGAAGGAGGGATACGGCTCTGAACAATAGACCAGTTTCCTTGACCAGCATAGTTTGCAAAGTTATGGGGAAACTACTAAGGAAACATATCTCTCTTCACTTGGAATCCTTCAACTTTTTGTCAGTGAGGCAACATGGCTTCAGAGAAGGTAGATCAACAGTAACAAACTTATTAGAATTTTATGATGAGGTAAGCCAAATCTTACAGGAAAGAGAGGGCTGGGCAGATTGCATATTCCTAGACTTCCAGAAAGCGTTTGACACTGGTCCACATGGGAGACTTATTAGGAAGCTGCAATCAATGGCTAGAATAGGTGGAAATGTTTTGGAATGGATAAAAACTTACTTAGAAGGAAGGGAACAGAGGGTTAGAGTAAGACACTCAGTGTCTGAATGGAGAAGAGTTAGTAGTGGAGTTCCACAGGGTTCAGTTTTAGGGCCACTTTTGTTCCTTGTATATGTAAATGACCTACCAGAGTCCGTAAATTCATTCATGAATATGTTTGCAGATGATGCAAAGATTGTGAAGAAAGTAAAAAACGAGAACAATGGTAGAGAACTTCAGGAGGATCTAAATAATCTGCATGAGTGGTCAGAAAAGTGGCTAATGAAATTCAATTCTTCAAAATGTAAGGTAATGAGAATGGGTACAAGTGCAAGAAGGCCCAAGCTTGACTACTCGGTGGCTGGAGTACAACTTCAAGAGACAGAAAATGAGAGAGATCTAGGAGTAAACATACTGGCAGATTTGTCTCCAGAAATACATATAAATGGCATAGTAAGGGCAGCATATGCATTCTTATCAAATGTAAGGGTAGCCTTCAGGCACATGGACAAGGAAATGTTCAGAAATATTTATGTAACCTATGTGAGGCCAAAACCTGAATATGCAGCCCCCTTTTGGAATCCGCACTTGAAAAAGCACATAGCTAAGCTTGAAAAAGTTCAAAGACATGCCACGAAACTGGTGCCAGAAATACGCAATCTCAGTTATGATGAGAGGCTGAGGGAATTAGACTTACCATCACTGGAAGCTAGAAGAGTGAGGGGGGATATGGTGACAGTCTTTAAATTCCTTCATGGTTATGATAGAGTGGATAGGGATCGATATTTCGATATGGCTGGCTCTAGAACTAGAGGTCATAGTTTGAAGCTTCGTAAGAAAACTTCTTTGCAGGATGTAAGGAAATACTTTTTCAGTGTAAGAGTAGTTGATAATTGGAATTCGCTGAGCGAGGAGGTAGTTAATGTTATCTCAATCCATAGTTTTAAGGACAAGTATGATAAGTATCACTAAGTCTAAAATGGAACCGATCAGGAGACGGGAAGATACGAGCTTTGGGCTCTTTCCCGTAAACACAATTAGGTAATCACAATTAGGTAATCACACACACTTTGCAGGATGTAAGGAAATACTTTTTCAGTGTAAGAGTAGTTGATAATTGGAATTGGCTAAGCGAGGAGGTAGTTAATGCTATCTCAATCCAAAGTTTTAAGGACAGGTATGATAAGTATCACTAAGTCTAATATGGAACCGATCAGGATACTGGAAGATACGAGTTTTGGACTCTTTCCCGTAAACACAATTAGGTGTCTGAATAGAGAAGAGTTAGTAGTGGAGTTCCACAGGGTTCAGTTTTAGGGCCACTTTTGTTCCTTGTATATGTAAATGACCTACCAGAGTCTGTAAATTCATTCATGAATGTGTTTGCAGATGATGCAAAGATTGTGAAGAAAGTAAAAAACGAGAACAATGGTAGAGAACTTCAGGAGGATCTAAATAATCTGCATGAGTGGTCAGAAAAGTGGCTAATGAAATTCAATATTTCAAAATGTAAGGTAATGAGAATGGGTACAAGTGCAAGAAGGCCCAAGCTTGACTACTCGGTGGCTGGAGTACAACTTCAAGAGACAGAAAATGAGAGAGATCTAGGAGTAAACATACTGGCAGATTTGTCTCCAGAAATACATATAAATGGCATAGTAATGGCAGCATATGCATTCTTATCAAATGTAAGGGTAGCCTTCAGGCACATGGACAAGGAAATGTTCAGAAATATTTATGTAACCTATGTGAGGCCAAAACTCGAATATGCAGCCCCCTTTTGGAATCCGCACTTGAAAAAGCACATAGCTAAGCTTGAAAAAGTTCAAAGACATGCCACGAAACTGGTGCCAGAAATACGCAATCAAAGTTATGATGAGAGGCTGAGGGAATTAGACTTACCATCACTGGAAGCTAGAAGAGTGAGGGGGGATATGGTGACAGTCTTTAAATTCCTTCATGGTTATGATAGAGTGGATAGGGATCGATATTTTGATATGGCTGGCTCTAGAACTAGAGGTCATAGTTTGAAGCTTCGTAAGAAAACTTCTTTGCAGGATGTAAGGAAATACTTTTTCAGTGTAAGAGTAGTTGATAATTGGAATTGGCTAAGCGAGGAGGTAGTTAATGCTATCTCAATCCATAGTTTTAAGGACAAGTATGATAAGTATCACTAAGTCTAAAATGGAAGCGACCAAGTGACGGGAAGATACGAGCTTTGGGCTCTTTCCCGTAAACACAATTAGGTAATCACAATTAGGTAATCACACACACTTTGCAGGATGTAAGGAAATACTTTTTCAGTGTAAGAGTAGTTGATAATTGGAATTGGCTAAGCGAGGAGGTAGTTAATGCTATCTCAATCCAAAGTTTTAAGGACAGGTATGATAAGTATCACTAAGTCTAATATGGAACCGATCAGGATACTGGAAGATACGAGTTTTGGACTCTTTCCCGTAAACACAATTAGGTGTCTGAATGGAGAAGAGTTAGTAGTGGAGTTCCACAGGGTTCAGTTTTAGGGCCACTTTTGTTCCTTGTATATGTAAATGACCTACCAGAGTCTGTAAATTCATTCATGAATGTGTTTGCAGATGATGCAAAGATTGTGAAGAAAGTAAAAAACGAGAACAATGGTAGAGAACTTCAGGAGGTTCTAAATAATCTGCATGAGTGGTCAGAAAAGTGGCTAATGAAATTCAATACTTCAAAATGTAAGGTAATGAGAATGGGTACAAGTGCAAGAAGGCCCAAGCTTGACTACTCGGTGGCTGGAGTACAACTTCAAGAGACAGAAAATGAGAGAGATCTAGGAGTAAACATACTGGCAGATTTGTCTCCAGAAATGCATATAAATGGCATAGTAAGGGCAGCATATGCATTCTTATCAAATGTAAGGGTAGCCTTCAGGCACATGGACAAGGAAATGTTCAGAAATATTTATGTAACCTATGTGAGGCCAAAACTCGAATATGCAGCCCCCTTTTGGAATCCGCACTTGAAAAAGCACATAGCTAAGCTTGAAAAAGTTCAAAGACATGCCACGAAACTGGTGCCAGAAATACGCAATCTCAGTTATGATGAGAGGCTGAGGGAATTAGACTTACCATCACTGGAAGCTAGAAGAGTGAGGGGGGATATGGTGACAGTCTTTAAATTCCTTCATGGTTATGATAGAGTGGATAGGGATTGATATTTTGATATGGCTGGCTCTAGAACTAGAGGTCATAGTTTGAAGCTTCGTAAGAAAACTTCTTTGCAGGATGTAAGGAAATACTTTTTCAGTGTAAGAGTAGTTAATAATTGGAATTGGCTAAGCGAGGAGGTAGTTAATGCTATCTCAATCCATAGTTTTAAGGACAAGTATGATAAGTATCACTAAGTCTAAAATGGAAGCGATCAGGTGACGGGAAGATACGAGCTTTGGGCTCTTTCCCGTAAACACAATTAGGTAATCACAATTAGGTAATCACACACACTTTGCAGGATGTAAGGAAATACTTTTTCAGTGTAAGAGTAGTTGATAATTGGAATTGGCTAAGCGAGGAGGTAGTTAATGCTATCTCAATCCAAAGTTTTAAGGACAGGTATGATAAGTATCACTAAGTCTAATATGGAACCGATCAGGATACTGGAAGATACGAGTTTTGGACTCTTTCCCCTAAACACAATTAGGTGTCTGAATGGAGAAGAGTTAGTAGTGGAGTTCCACAGGGTTCAGTTTTAGGGCCACTTTTGTTCCTTGTATATGTAAATGACCTACCAGAGTCTGTAAATTCATTCATGAATGTGTTTGCAGATGATGCAAAGATTGTGAAGAAAGTAAAAAACGAGAACAATGGTAGAGAACTTCAGGAGGATCTAAATAATCTGCATGAGTGGTCAGAAAAGTGGCTAATGAAATTCAATACTTCAAAATGTAAGGTAATGAGAATGGGTACAAGTGCAAGAAGGCCCAAGCTTGACTACTCGGTGGCTGGAGTACAACTTCAAGAGACAGAAAATGAGAGAGATCTAGGAGTAAACATACTGGCAGATTTGTCTCCAGAAATGCATATAAATGGCATAGTAAGGGCAGCATATGCATTCTTATCAAATGTAAGGGTAGCCTTCAGGCACATGGACAAGGAAATGTTCAGAAATATTTATGTAACCTATGTGAGGCCAAAACTCGAATATGCAGCCCCCTTTTGGAATCCGCACTTGAAAAAGCACATAGCTAAGCTTGAAAAAGTTCAAAGACATGCCACGAAACTGGTGCCAGAAATACGCAATCTCAGTTATGATGAGAGGCTGAGGGAATTAGACTTACCATCACTGGAAGCTAGAAGAGTGAGGGGGGATATGGTGACAGTCTTTAAATTCCTTCATGGTTATGATAGAGTGGATAGGGATTGATATTTTGATATGGCTGGCTCTAGAACTAGAGGTCATAGTTTGAAGCTTCGTAAGAAAACTTCTTTGCAGGATGTAAGGAAATACTTTTTCAGTGTAAGAGTAGTTAATAATTGGAATTGGCTAAGCGAGGAGGTAGTTAATGCTATCTCAATCCATAGTTTTAAGGACAAGTATGATAAGTATCACTAAGTCTAAAATGGAAGCGATCAGGTGACGGGAAGATACGAGCTTTGGGCTCTTTCCCGTAAACACAATTAGGTAATCACAATTAGGTAATCACACACACTTTGCAGGATGTAAGGAAATACTTTTTCAGTGTAAGAGTAGTTGATAATTGGAATTGGCTAAGCGAGGAGGTAGTTAATGCTATCTCAATCCAAAGTTTTAAGGACAGGTATGATAAGTATCACTAAGTCTAATATGGAACCGATCAGGATACTGGAAGATACGAGTTTTGGACTCTTTCCCCTAAGCACAATTAGGTGTCTGAATGGAGAAGAGTTAGTAGTGGAGTTCCACAGGGTTCAGTTTTAGGGCCACTTTTGTTCCTTGTATATGTAAATGACCTACCAGAGTCTGTAAATTCATTCATGAATGTGTTTGCAGATGATGCAAAGATTGTGAAGAAAGTAAAAAACGAGAACAATGGTAGAGAACTTCAGGAGGATCTAAATAATCTGCATGAGTGGTCAGAAAAGTGGCTAATGAAATTCAATACTTCAAAATGTAAGGTAATGAGAATGGGTACAAGTGCAAGAAGGCCCAAGCTTGACTACTCGGTGGCTGGAGTACAACTTCAAGAGACAGAAAATGAGAGAGATCTAGGAGTAAACATACTGGCAGATTTGTCTCCAGAAATGCATATAAATGGCATAGTAAGGGCAGCATATGCATTCTTATCAAATGTAAGGGTAGCCTTCAGGCACATGGACAAGGAAATGTTCAGAAATATTTATGTAACCTATGTGAGGCCAAAACTCGAATATGCAGCCCCCTTTTGGAATCCGCACTTGAAAAAGCACATAGCTAAGCTTGAAAAAGTTCAAAGACATGCCACGAAACTGGTGCCAGAAATACGCAATCTCAGTTATGATGAGAGGCTGAGGGAATTAGACTTACCATCACTGGAAGCTAGAAGAGTGAGGGGGGATATGGTGACAGTCTTTAAATTCCTTCATGGTTATGATAGAGTGGATAGGGATTGATATTTTGATATGGCTGGCTCTAGAACTAGAGGTCATAGTTTGAAGCTTCGTAAGAAAACTTCTTTGCAGGATGTAAGGAAATACTTTTTCAGTGTAAGAGTAGTTAATAATTGGAATTGGCTAAGCGAGGAGGTAGTTAATGCTATCTCAATCCATAGTTTTAAGGACAAGTATGATAAGTATCACTAAGTCTAAAATGGAAGCGATCAGGTGACGGGAAGATACGAGCTTTGGGCTCTTTCCCGTAAACACAATTAGGTAATCACAATTAGGTAATCACACACACTTTGCAGGATGTAAGGAAATACTTTTTCAGTGTAAGAGTAGTTGATAATTGGAATTGGCTAAGCGAGGAGGTAGTTAATGCTATCTCAATCCAAAGTTTTAAGGACAGGTATGATAAGTATCACTAAGTCTAATATGGAACCGATCAGGATACTGGAAGATACGAGTTTTGGACTCTTTCCCCTAAACACAATTAGGTGTCTGAATGGAGAAGAGTTAGTAGTGGAGTTCCACAGGGTTCAGTTTTAGGGCCACTTTTGTTCCTTGTATATGTAAATGACCTACCAGAGTCTGTAAATTCATTCATGAATGTGTTTGCAGATGATGCAAAGATTGTGAAGAAAGTAAAAAACGAGAACAATGGTAGAGAACTTCAGGAGGATCTAAATAATCTGCATGAGTGGTCAGAAAAGTGGCTAATGAAATTCAATACTTCAAAATGTAAGGTAATGAGAATGGGTACAAGTGCAAGAAGGCCCAAGCTTGACTACTCGGTGGCTGGAGTACAACTTCAAGAGACAGAAAATGAGAGAGATCTAGGAGTAAACATACTGGCAGATTTGTCTCCAGAAATACATATAAATGGCATAGTAAGGGCAGCATATGCATTCTTATCAAATGTAAGGGTAGCCTTCAGGCACATGGACAAGGAAATGTTCAGAAATATTTATGTAACCTATGTGAGGCCAAAACTCGAATATGCAGCCCCCTTTTGGAATCCGCACTTGAAAAAGCACATAGCTAAGCTTGAAAAAGTTCAAAGACATGCCACGAAACTGGTGCCAGAAATATGCAATCTCAGTTATGATGAGAGGCTGAGGGAATTAGACTTACCATCACTGGAAGCTAGAAGAGTGAGGGGGGATATGGTGACAGTCTTTAAATTCCTTCATGGTTATGATAGAGTGGATAGGGATTGATATTTTGATATGGCTGGCTCTAGAACTAGAGGTCATAGTTTGAAGCTTCGTAAGAAAACTTCTTTGCAGGATGTAAGGAAATACTTTTTCAGTGTAAGAGTAGTTAATAATTGGAATTGGCTAAGCGAGGAGGTAGTTAATGCTATCTCAATCCATAGTTTTAAGGACAAGTATGATAAGTATCACTAAGTCTAAAATGGAAGCGATCAGGTGACGGGAAGATACGAGCTTTGGGCTCTTTCCCGTAAACACAATTAGGTAATCACAATTAGGTAATCACACACACTTTGCAGGATGTAAGGAAATACTTTTTCAGTGTAAGAGTAGTTGATAATTGGAATTGGCTAAGCGAGGAGGTAGTTAATGCTATCTCAATCCAAAGTTTTAAGGACAGGTATGATAAGTATCACTAAGTCTAATATGGAACCGATCAGGATACTGGAAGATACGAGTTTTGGACTCTTTCCCGTAAACACAATTAGGTGTCTGAATGGAGAAGAGTTAGTAGTGGAGTTCCACAGGGTTCAGTTTTAGGGCCACTTTTGTTCCTTGTATATGTAAATGACCTACCAGAGTCTGTAAATTCATTCATGAATGTGTTTGCAGATGATGCAAAGATTGTGAAGAAAGTAAAAAACGAGAACAATGGTAGAGAACTTCAGGAGGTTCTAAATAATCTGCATGAGTGGTCAGAAAAGTGGCTAATGAAATTCAATACTTCAAAATGTAAGGTAATGAGAATGGGTACAAGTGCAAGAAGGCCCAAGCTTGACTACTCGGTGGCTGGAGTACAACTTCAAGAGACAGAAAATGAGAGAGATCTAGGAGTAAACATACTGGCAGATTTGTCTCCAGAAATACATATAAATGGCATAGTAAGGGCAGCATATGCATTCTTATCAAATGTAAGGGTAGCCTTCAGGCACATGGACAAGGAAATGTTCAGAAATATTTATGTAACCTATGTGAGGCCAAAACTCGAATATGCAGCCCCCTTTTGGAATCCGCACTTGAAAAAGCACATAGCTAAGCTTGAAAAAGTTCAAAGACATGCCACGAAACTGGTGCCAGAAATACGCAATCTCAGTTATGATGAGAGGCTGAGGGAATTAGACTTACCATCACTGGAAGCTAGAAGAGTGAGGGGGGATATGGTGACAGTCTTTAAATTCCTTCATGGTTATGATAGAGTGGATAGGGATCGATATTTTGATATGGCTGGCTCTAGAACTAGAGGTCATAGTTTGAAGCTTCGTAAGAAAACTTCTTTGCAGGATGTAAGGAAATACTTTTTCAGTGTAAGAGTAGTTGATAATTGGAATTGGCTAAGCGAGGAGGTAGTTAATGCTATCTCAATCCATAGTTTTAAGGACAAGTATGATAAGTATCACTAAGTCTAAAATGGAAGCGATCAGGTGACGGGAAGATACGAGCTTTGGGCTCTTTCCCGTAAACACAATTAGGTAATCACAATTAGGTAATCACACACACTTTGCAGGATGTAAGGAAATACTTTTTCAGTGTAAGAGTAGTTGATAATTGGAATTGGCTAAGTGAGGAGGTAGTTAATGCTATCTCAATCCAAAGTTTTAAGGACTGGTATGATAAGTATCACTAAGTCTAAAATGGAACCGATCAGGATACGGGAAGATACGAGTTTTGGACTCTTTCCCGTAAACACAATTAGGTGTCTGAATGGAGAAGAGTTAGTAGTGGAGTTCCACAGAGTTCAGTTTTAGGGCCACTTTTGTTCCTTGTATATGTAAATGACCTACCAGAGTCTGTAAATTCATTCATGAATATGTTTGCAGATGATGCAAAGATTGTGAAGAAAGTAAAAAACGAGAACAATGGTTGAGAACTTCAGGAGGATCTAAATAATCTGCATGAGTGGTCAGAAAAGTGGCTAATGAAATTCAATACTTCAAAATGTAAGGTAATGAGAATGGGTACAAGTGCAAGAAGGCCCAAGCTTGACTACTCGGTGGCTGGAGTACAACTTCAAGAGACAGAAAATGAGAGAGATCTAGGAGTAAACATACTGGCAGATTTGTCTCCAGAAATACATATAAATGGCATAGTAAGGGCAGCATATGCATTCTTATCAAATGTAAGGGTAGCCTTCAGGCACATGGACAAGGAAATGTTCAGAAATATTTATGTAACCTATGTGAGGCCAAAACTCGAATATGCAGCCCCCTTTTGGAAGCCGCACTTGAAAAAGCACATAGCTAAGCTTGAAAAAGTTCAAAGACATGCCACGAAACTGGTGCCAGAAATACGCAATCTCAGTTATGATGAGAGGCTGAGGGAATTAGACTTACCATCACTGGAAGCTAGAAGAGTGAGGGGGGATATGGTGACAGTCTTTAAATTCCTTCATGGTTATGATAGAGTGGATAGGGATCGATATTTTGATATGGCTGGCTCTAGAACTAGAGGTCATAGTTTGAAGCTTTGTAAGAAAACTTCTTTGCAGGATGTAAGGAAATACTTTTTTAGTGTAAGAGTAGTTGATAATTGGAATTCGCTAAGCGAGGAGGTAGTTAGTGCTATCTCATTCCATAGTTTTAAGGACAGGTATGATAAGTATCACTAAGTATAAAATGGAACCGATGAGTAGACGGGAAGATACGAGCTTTGGGCTCTTTCCCGTAAACACAATTAGGTAATCATTTAGGTAATCACAAGGAAATGTTCAGAAATATTTATGTAACCTATGTGAGGCCAAAGCTCGAATATGCAGCCCCCTTTTGGAATCCGAACTTGAAAAAGCACATAGCTAAGCTTGAAAAAGTTCAAAGACATGCCACGAAACTGGTGCCAGAAATACGCAATCTCAGTTATGATGAGAGGCTGAGGGAATTAGATTTACCATCACTGGAATCTAGAAGAGTGAGGGGGGATATGGTGACAGTCTTTAAATTCCTTCATGGTTATGATAGAGTGGATAGGGATCGATATTTTGATATGGCTGGCTCTAGAACTAGAGGTCATAGTTTGAAGCTTCGTAAGAAAACTTCTTTGCAGGATGTAAGGAAATACTTTTTCAGTGTAAGAGTAGTTGATAATTGGAATTGGCTAAGCGAGGAGGTAGTTAATGCTATCTCAATCCATAGTTTTAAGGATAGGTATGATAAGTATCACTAAGTATAAAATGGAACCGATGATTAGACGGGAAGATAAGAGCTTTGGGCTCTTTCCCGTAAACACAATTAGGTAATCACAATTAGGTAATCACACACACACACACACACACACACACACACACACCCTGCCGTCCAGTTCTGCCTTGAAGGAAATTTAAAAGAGTTGCCAGAGGTGAAGCCATCACATCACATTACCTAATTTTTTGTGTAAACTGGGGAAAGCTCTTAAGCCGCTTACCTGATCCTGTGGTTCTGATATTGCTAAAATCAGTATCCTTCCCATTTATATTAACTTGTTAGTTAGTTTCATACACGAAATAATTGAATAATTAAAAAAAAAAACAAATATCCACCTGTCAACAGTACTGAGTTAAGTTGCCAAGTAGTACAGCTGTCTTATTTTCTTCATTTTTTTGCTTTTCTTTTAGCTTTCTCTTTTACTATTTTTTTTTTATTTTGTATATATATTGAGTTAAATGTAAAGTCTAATCCTGTGATAACATATCTTGGTTAGCAAGTGAGTTTATCAGTTAGGAAGAATATATAGCAGAAACAGGTGGGTGCCACCTCAGACACAGGTTCGAATTTTCCTTCAGGTTTGACTTTTGTTTTTCTTTTTTCTTTTTATCCTTAAATTACCATGGTCCAGTTTTTAAGTTAAGATGTGCGTTACCAGAAAAAAAATAAACTGAGTCACTAAATAGCACTTATATGGAGATATAAAAATTCTGTGTGAAGCTTAATTAAAAGTTTTTCTCTTTTTTTTTTCTCTTTCTCGTCTTCTTTCTATATTCTGTGAGAGGGAGAACATAAAAATGACACCATCTCTGTCCCAAACCTCTCCCATCCATGGGTCGGTAGGAGGGGTAGCCATTAGAGGACTTAAACAGAAAATCAAGAATTTAGAGGCATTGGTTATAAGCCTTGATGATAAAATTCGGAATATGGATGGAGAAATGAAAGAGAATGAAACACTCAGAGAACAAATAAGATCTTTGGAGGAAGCAAATAAAGCACAAGGGCAGGAGAGAAAGGAACTAGAAAAAAGAATAAAGAAGCTGGAAGGGGAAAAGAGTCAACTAGAATCTAGAATTTCTAAAAAAGAAGATAAAAACAAACAGCTGAATGACAACCTAAAGGAATTAGATGTTAGTTCACTGCTCTCTTCTGAGAGAGACGAGATTGCTGCTTGGAATGTCCAGATTAAGGAAAACATTGAACAGTTCAGAAAAGAGTTCCAGGAGCTGAATATGGAAAATGATGCCATGAAAACTTCCTTTGCTGATGCACTAAAGGGGAATGTGGCAGTAAAAGAGGCTGTAAAGGTGGTGGCACTGGAAAACATACAAACAGTTGACTATAAAGAGACAGTAATCGAAAAAATGAAAGACGTTGTGATGGAAAGGGCAAACCCACTCATCAGACAGGCACTTGATAAGGAGAAGACAGTGGTAATCTTAGGCATAAGTGAATCCCAGGAGCCAACATGGCAGGGGAGACTTGAAGAAAATAAAGCTAAGGTTGTAGACCTGATAAGAAAGCTTGGAGTAGTTTGTGGTCCTGAGGATATTGTAAACATACACCAACTAGGTAAATATTCGAGGGAAGGAAAGCCGAGACCAACAAAAGTAACCTTTGAGAGAGGGGAAACATGTAGGGAAATATTGTTGAGAAAAAAAGTCTAAAAGACCTTCAAGAATTCAAAGAAGTGTTCATTAGACGATACAGAACACAGGAAGAAATGGGAAAGATCAAAAACTTGTTGCAAGAGGCAAGAAGGTTAAATGATGAAAGAAATGAAGAGCAGAAGAAAAATTTTCGTTACATAGTTCTTCCAGACAAAGGGGAGATAAAGAAGATAATGACAGAAGATCAGGGGATGGGTCCTCATTAAGATTGTTATACACAAATGCTGATGGATTAGCTGGTAAGGCAGTAGAATTAAAAGATAGGATTCACAACAGTAAGGCAGATATAGTAGCAATTACAGAGACTAAGTTGAGTGAGGACATAAACAGTGTCACAGTTTTTCCTAAGAGCTTCAGAATAATAAGGGATGAAAGATCTGAGAGGACTGGTGGAGGGATAGCACTGCTCATAAGTGAAAGGATTCAAGTTGAAGAAATAAACTTGGCTATAGAAAGTGAGTTCAAGGAATTTCTTGTTGCTCGCATAAATACTGGGTCAGAGAGCATTATAATAACTGTTGTATTCAACCCACCAAGGAACCAAAATAGGCTTGAAGTTTATGAGGAAAGTCATATAGGTACTATTGAAGTCATAAACTCAGTTGTTAATATGGCACGGGAAAAAAAATGTAGGATTTTGATTATGGGAGACTTTAATCATAAAGAGATAGATTGGATAAATCTTGACCCACACAGTGGTGAGGACTCTTTCGGGGCAAGATTCCTAGATTGCGTACAAGGGAATTTCCTACACCAACATGTAATGGAACCAACAAGGGCCAGGGGTGAGGATGAGCCATCACTACTTGATCTAGTGTTCACAGATAATGTGTTGGATATTGAAAATATTGAGTATGAACCACCAATTGGAAAGAGTGACCACTGTGTGTTGTTGATGGAGTATATCATTGAAGATATTCTTCCTGAGAGTAGAGGCACTGAGGACATGAGGAGGAACTATCGGAAAGGAGATTACATCAAAATGAATGAGCTTTTTGCAGTTATTGACTGGAGAACCTTATTTTACAACAAATCTGTACAAGAAATGTATGACATCTTTTGTGAGAAATATGGGAAGATAGTAGATTGCTGCATACCTGTCACCAAAGTAGGTGTAATTCATGCCAGAGAGAAATGGTTCGATAATGGGTGTAAAAGAGCTAAGGAGTGGAGAGACAAATGCTGGAAAAGGTATAGGAGGAGAAAAAACATAAATGCCTGGCAAACCTACAAAAGAGCAAGAAATGACTACCTAAGTAAAAGGAGAGAGACAGAGAGAGACTATGAGAGGGACATCACCAGGAAGGCTAAAGACAATCCCAAGCTTTTCCACAGCTTTATCAGAGGAAAACTGAAGGTAAAAGAACAGGTTTTAAGGCTAAAGAGAGCGGATGGAAGCATCACTGAGACGGATGAAGAGATCTGCAAAGAATTGAACAAGGAGTTTCAGTCAGTATTTACAGTAGAAAATACCCCACCCCCTCAGATTGCAGTGATAGAAGCTCAAGGGCCAGTATTTGAGAACATCAACCTTACAGCCACAGAGGTATGCAAAGCGCTGATGGATTTAGATGTTCATAAAGCTACAGGTCCTGATGACATATCCCCTCATGTACTTAAAAAATGCGCAAACACAATATCAGTGGCACTAAGTATCATATTTAAGGAGTCACTGGAGTCGGGGAAGATTCCAAGATGCTGGAAACAAGCAAATGTGATACCTATCTTCAAAATGGGAAGGAGGGATATGGCTCTGAACTATAGATCAGTTTCCTTGACCTGCATATTTTGCAAACTTATGGAGAAACTACTAAGGAAACATATCTCTCTTCACTTGGAATCCTTCAACTTTTTGTCAGTGAGGCAACATGGCTTCAGAGAATGTAGATCAACAGTAACAAACTTATTAGAATTTTATGATGAGGTAAGCCAAATCTTACAGGAAAGAGAGGGCTGGGCAGATTGCATATTCCTAGACTTCCAGAAAGTGTTTGACACTGTTCCACATGGGAGACTTATTAGGAAGCTGCAATCAATGGCTAGAATAGGTGGAAATGTTTTGGAATGGATAAAAACTTACTTAGAAGGAAGGGAACAGAAGGTTAGAGTAAGACACTCAGTGTCTGAATGGAGAAGAGTTAGTAGTGGAGTTCCACAGGGTTCAGTTTTAGGGCCACTTTTGTTCCTTGTATATGTAAATGACCTACCAGAGTCTGTAAATTCATTCATGAATATGTTTGCAGATGATGCAAAGATTGTGAAGAAAGTAAAAAACGAGAACAATGGTAGAGAACTTCAGGAGGATCTAAATAATCTGCATGAGTGGTCAGAAAAGTGGCTAATGAAATTCAATACTTCAAATGTAAGGTAATGAGAATGGGTACAAGTGCAAGAAGGCCCAAGCTTGACTACTCGGTGGCAGGAGTACAACTTCAAGAGACAGAAAATGAGAGAGATCTAGGAGTAAACATACTGGTAGATTTGTCTCCAGAAATACATATAAATGGCATAGTAAGGGCAGCATATGCATTCTTATCAAATGTAAGGGTAGCCTTCAGGCACATGGACAAGGAAATGTTCAGAAATATTTATGTAACCTATGTGAGGCCAAAACTGGAATATGCAGCCCCCTTTTGGAATCCGCACTTGAAAAAGCACATAGCTAAGCTTGAAAAAGTTCAAAGACATGCCACGAAACTGGTGCCAGAAATACGCAATCTCAGTTATGATGAGAGGCTGAGGGAATTAGACTTACCATCGCTCGAAGCTAGAAGAGTGAGGGGGGATATGGTGACAGTCTTTAAATTCCTTCATGGTTATGATAGAGTGGATAGGGATCGATATTTTGATATGGCTGGCTCTAGAACTAGAGGTCATAGTTTGAAGCTTTGTAAGAAAACTTCTTTGCATAATGTAAGGAAATACTTTTTCAGTGTAAGAGTAGTTGATAATTGGAATTGGCTAAGCGAGGAGGTAGTTAATGCTATCTCAATCCATAGTTTTAAGGACAGGTATGATAAGTATGACTAAGTCTAAAATGGAACCGATGAGGAGACGGGAAGATACGAGCTTTGGGCTCTTTCCCGTAAACACAATTAGGTAATCACACGCACACACACACACACACACACACACACACACACACACACACACAAATTACAGAGACTAAGTTGAGTGAGGACATAAACACTGTCACAGTTTTTCCTAAGGGCTTCAGAATACTAAGGGTCGAAAGATCTGAGAGGACTGGTGGAGGGATAGCACTGCTCATAAGTGAGAGGATTCAAGTTGAAGAGATAAACTTGGCTATAGAAAGTGAGTTCAGGGAATTTCTTGTTGCTCGCATAAATACTGGGTCAGAGAGCATTATAATAACTGTTGTATACAACCCACCAAGGAACCAAAATAGGCTTGAAATTTATGAGGAAAGTCATATAGGTACGATTGAAGTCATAAACTCAGTTGTTAACATGGCGCGGGAGAAAAAATGTAGGATTTTGATTATGGGAGACTTTAATCATAAAGAGATAGATTGGATAAATCTTGACCCACACAGTGGTGAGGACTCCTTTGGGGCAAGATTCCTAGATTGCGTACAAGGGAATTTCCTACACCAACATGTAATGGAACCAACAAGAGCCAGGGGTGGGGATGAGCCATCACTACTTGATCTGGTGTTCACAGATAATGTGTTGGATATTGAAAATATTGAGTATGAACCACCAATTGGAAAGAGTGACCACTGTGTGTTGTTGATGGAGTATATCATTGAAGATATTCTCCCTGAGAGTAGAGGCACTGAGGACATGAGGAGGAACTATCAGAAAGGAGATTACATCAAAATGAATGAGCTTTTTGCAGTTATTGACTGGAGAACCTTATTTTACAACAAATCTGTACAAGAAATGTATGACATCTTTTGTGAGAAATATGGGAAGATAGTAGATTGCTGCATACCTGTCACCAAAGTAGGTGTAATTCATGCCAGAGAGAAATGGTTCGATAATGGGTGTAAAAGAGCTAAGGAGTGGAGAGACAAATGCTGGAAAAGGTATAGGAGGAGAAAAAACATAAATGCCTGGCAAACCTACAAAAGAGCAAGAAACGACTACCTAAGTAAAAGGAGAGAGGCAGAGAAAGATTATGAGAGGGACATCACCAGGAAGGCTAAAGAAAATCCCAAGCTTTTCCACAGCTTTATCAGAGGAAAACTGAAGGTAAAAGAACAGGTTTTAAGGCTAAAGAGAGCGGATGGAAGCATCACTGAGACGGACGAAGAGATCTGCAAAGAATTGAACAAGGAGTTTCAGTCAGTATTTACAGTAGAAAATACCCCACCCCCTCAGATTGCAGTGATAGAAGCTCAAGGGCCGGTATTAGAGAACATCAACCTTACAGCCACAGAGGTATGCAAAGCGCTGATGGATTTAGATGTTCATAAAGCTACAGGTCCTGATGACATATCCCCTCATGTGCTTAAAAAATGCGCAAACACAATATCAGTGGCACTAAGTATCATATTTAAGGAGTCATTGGAGTCGGGGGAGATTCCAAGATGCTGGAAACAAGCAAATGTGATACCTATCTTCAAAAAGGGAAGGAGGGATACGGCTCTGAACTATAGACCAGTTTCCTTGACCAGCATAGTTTGCAAACTTATGGAGAAACTACTAAGGAAACATATCTCTCTTCACTTGGAATCCTTCAACTTTTTGTCAGTGAGGCAACATGGCTTCAGAGAAGGAAGATCAACAGTAACAAACTTATTAGAATTTTATGATGAGGTAAGCCAAATCTTACAGGAAAGAGAGGGCTGGGCAGATTGCATATTCCTAGACTTCCAGAAAGCGCTTGACACTGTTCCACATGGGAGACTTATTAGGAAGCTGCAATCAATGGCTAGAATAGGTGGAAATGTCTTGGAATGGATAAAAACTTACTTAGAAGGAAGGGAACAGAGGGTTAGAGTAAGACACTCAGTGTCTGAATGGAGAAGAGTTAGTAGTGGAGTTCCACAGGGTTCAGTTTTAGGGCCACTTTTGTTCCTTGTATATGTAAATGACCTACCAGAGTCTGTAAATTCATTCATGAATATGTTTGCAGATGATGCAAAGATTGTGAAGAAAGTAAAAAACGAGAACAATGGTAGAGAACTTCAGGAGGATCTAAATAATCTGCATTAGTGGTCAGAAAAGTGGCTAATGAAATTCAATACCTCAAAATGTAAGGTAATGAGAATGGGTACAAGTGCAAGAAGGCCCAAGCTTGACTACTCGGTGGCTGGAGTACAACTTCAGGAGACAGAAAATGAGAGAGATCTAGGAGTAAACATATTGGCAGATTTGTCTCCAGAAATACATATAAATGGCGTAGTAAGGGCAGCATATGCATTCTTATCAAATGTAAGGGTAGCCTTCAGGCACATGGACAAGGAAATGTTCAGAAATATTTATGTAACCTATGTGAGGCCAAAACTCGAATATGCAGCCCCCTTTTGGAATCCGCACTTGAAAAAGCACATAGCTAAGCTTGAAAAAGTTCAAAGACATGCCACGAAACTGGTGCCAGAAATACGCAATCTCGGTTATGATGAGAGGCTGAGGGAATTAGACTTGCCATCACTCGAAGCTAGAAGAGTAAGGGGGGATATGGTGACAGTCTTTAAATTCCTTCATGGTTATGATAGAGTGGATAGGGATCGATATTTCGATATGGCTGGCTCTAGAACTAGAGGTCATAGTTTGAAGCTTCGGAAGAAAACTTGTTTGCAGGATGTAAGGAAATACTTTTTCAGTGTAAGAGTAGTTGATAATTGGAATTCGCTAAGCGAGGAGGTAGTTAATGCTACCTCAATCCATAGTTTTAAGGACAGGTATGATAAGTATCACTAAGTCTAAAAATGGAACCGATCAGGAGACGGGAAGATACGAGCTTTGGGCTCTTTCCCGTAAACACAATTAGGTAATCACAATTAGGTAATCACACACACACACATATATATATATATATATATATATATATATATATATATATATATATATATATATATATATATATATATATATATATATATATATATATATATATATATATATATATATATATATATATATATATATATATATATATATATATATATATATATATATATATATATATATATATATATATATATATATATATATATATATATATATATATATATATATATATATATATATATATATATATATATATATATATATATATATATATACGTAAGTAAGTAAGTAAGTAAATCAGGAAGTAGAAAATAGTGAAATACTCTGTTTAATAAAATAAATATGTAAATAAATAGAAAAATTAATAAATGCATTAAATTTTTTAAATAATGAGTAAATAAAATAGTTTAGTTTACCATAAAACATCAAATTCCAGTTATACGCTTTCTGTGTATATTTTCAATTGAGAGAAAACGCTTTTATATTGATTGAAGTTATATCGCATCTTCCTTCGATATTGAAGACAATTAGCAGATTTTCAACCCGAAAATTATTCTTTGCAATAAGAAATGATCACTACATAATCTTAAAATTTGACAGTATCACAGGAATACGTAATTTCTAATAACACTGCATAAATTTTTGCATCATTATAATACTTAAATTAATATTAATCAAATAAACACATTAGCGAATGGGAAAACATGAATCATATCTTACTCCTGACCGAGACTCGAACCTACACACATAATTACTGTGCCAAAGCGCTGTAAACTACACCACTCAAGGTCTAAGAAAGAAGCCAACCTCAGGACTAACTGCTTTGCTAGGAATGAACGCATTCTTTCTAAATGCATTTTTGTTCATATTACAGCTTTTCCCAACCTCACTCGTGGCTTCGTTTTTGCATTTAATTCTAATCCCAATCTATATAGATATCAATAAAAATAAAATAAACTAGAACAAGCAGGCAGGGGTAAGGCAATTGCATATATCTGGCCTGCATCCAGCCTTAACTCCCCAGCTCCATCCTGTCCGCCCCCCCCCCATATGAATGGATAGTAATTCTGACACATGAAACAACAAAAAGGCACACACACACACGCACACACAGAAACGCGTTTGATAAGTATCACTAAGTACAATATAGAACCGACCAGGAGACGGGAAGTTACAAGCTTGAGGTTCTTTCTTTTAAGCACAATTACGTAATTACACACACACACACACACACACACACACACACACACACACACACACACACACACACACACACACACACACACACACACACACACACACACACACACATATTCATTCATGAATATGTTTGCAGATGATGCAAAGATTGTGAAGAAAGTAAAAAACGAGAACAATGGTAGAGAACTTCAGGAGGATCTAAATAATCTGCATGAGTGGTCAGAAAAGTGGCTAATGAAATTCAATACCTCAAAATGTAAGGTAATGAGAATGGGTACAAGTGCAAGAAGGCCCAAGCTTGACTACTCGGTGGCTGGAGTACAACTTCAAGAGACAGAAAATGAGAGAGATCTAGGAGTAAACATACTGGCAGATTTGTCTCCAGAAATACATATAAATGGCGTAGTAAGGGCAGCATATACATTCTTATCAAACGTAAGGGTAGCCTTCAGGCACATGGACAAGGAAATGTTCAGAAATATTTATGTAACCTATGTGAGGCCAAAACTCGAATATGCAGCCCCCTTTTGGAATCCGCACTTGAAAAAGCACATAGCTAAGCTTGAAAAAGTTCAAAGACATGCCACGAAACTGGTGCCAGAAATACGCAATCTCGGTTATGATGAGAGGCTGAGGGAATTAGACTTGCCATCACTCGAAGCTAGAAGAGCAAGGGGGGATATGGTGACAGTCTTTAAATTCCTTCATGGTTATGATAGAGTGGATAGGGATCGATATTTCGATATGGCTGGCTCTAGAACTAGAGGTCATAGTTTGAAGCTTCGGAAGAAAACTTGTTTGCAGGATGTAAGGAAATACTTTTTCAGTGTAAGAGTAGTTGATAATTGGAATTCGCTAAGCGAGGAGGTAGTTAATGCTATCTCAATCCATAGTTTTAAGGACAGGTATGATAAGTATCACTAAGTCTAAAAATGGAACCGATCAGGAGACGGGAAGATACGAGCTTTGGGCTCTTTCCCGTAAACACAATTAGGTAATCACAATTAGGTAATCACATAGCACTGCTCATAAGTGAGAGGATTCAAGTTGAAGAAATAAACTTGGCTATAGAAAGTGAGTTCAGGGAATTTCTTGTTGCTCGCATAAATACTGGGTCAGAGAGCATTTTAATAACTGTTGTATACAACCCACCAAGGAACCAAAATAGGCTTGAAATTTATGAGGAAAGTCATATAGGTACTATTGAAGTCATAAACTCAGTTGTTAACATGGCACGGGAGAAAAAATGTAGGATTTTGATTATGGGAGACTTTAATCATAAAGAGATAGATTGGATAAATCTTGACCCACACAGTGGTGAGGACTCATTCGGGGCAAGATTTTTAGATTGCGTACAAGGGAATTTCCTACACCAACATGTAATGGAACCAACAAGAGCCAGGGGTGGGGATGAGCCATCACTACTTGATCTAGTGTTCACAGATAATGTGTTGGATATTGAAAATATTGAGTATGAACCACCAATTGGAAAGAGTGACCACTGTGTGTTGTTGATGGAGTATATCATTGAAGATATTCTTCCTGAGAGTAGAGGCACTGAGGACATGAGGAGGAACTATCAGAAAGGAGATTACATCAAAATGAATGAGCTTTTTGCAGTTATTGACTGGAGAACCTTATTTTACAACAAATCTGTACAAGAAATGTATGACATCTTTTGTGAGAAATATGGGAAGATAGTAGATTGCTGCATACCTGTCACCAAAGTAGGTGTAATTCATGCCAGAGAGAAATGGTTCGATAATGGGTGTAAAAGAGCTAAGGAGTGGAGAGACAAATGCTGGAAAAGGTATAGGAGGAGAAAAAACATAAATGCCTGGCAAACCTACAAAAGAGCAAGAAATGACTACCTAAGTAAAAGGAAAGAGGCAGAGAGAGATTATGAGAGGGACATCACCAGGAAGGCTAAAGAAAATCCCAAGCTTTTCCACAGCTTTATCAGAGGAAAACTGAAGGTAAAAGAACAGGTTTTAAGGCTAAAGAGAGCGGATGGAAGCATCACTGAGACGGACGAAGAGATCTGCAAAGAATTGAACAAGGAGCTTCAGTCAGTATTTACAGTAGAAAATACCCCACCCCCTCAGATTGCAGTGATAGAAGCTCAAGGACCGGTATTAGAGAACATCAACCTTACAGCCACAGAGGTATGCAAAGCGCTGATGGATTTAGATGTTCATAAAGCTACAGGTCCTGATGACATATCCCCTCATGTGATTAAAAAATGCTCAAACACAATATCAGTGGCACTAAGTATCATATTTAAGGAGTCACTGGAGTCGGGGAAGATTCCAAGATGCTGGAAACAAGCAAATGTGATACCTATCTTCAAAAAGGGAAGGAGGGATACGGCTTTGAACTATAGACCAGTTTCCTTGACCAGCATAGTTTGCAAAGTTATGGAAAAACTACTAAGGAAACATATCTCTCTTCACTTGTAATCCTTCAACTTTTTGTCAGTGAGGCAACATGGCTTCAGAGAAGGTAGATCAACAGTAACAAACTTATTAAAATTTTATGATGAGGTAAGCCAAATCTTACAGGAAAGAGAGGGCTGGGCAGATTGCATATTCCTAGACTTCCGGAAAGCGTTTGACACTGTTCCACATGGGAGACTTATTAGGAAGCTGCAATCAATGGCTAGAATAGGTGGAAATGTTTTGGAATGGATAAAAACTTACTTAGAAGGAAGGGAACAGAGGGTTAGAGTAAGACACTCAGTGTCTGAATGGAGAAGAGTTAGTAGTGGAGTTCCACAGGGTTCAGTTTTAGGGCCACTTTTGTTCCTTGTATATGTAAATGACCTACCAGAGTCTGTGAATTCATTCATGAATATGTTTGCAGATGATGCAAAGATTGTGAAGAAAGTAAAAAACGAGAACAATGGTAGGGAACTTCAGGAGGATCTAAATAATCTGCATGAGTGGTCAGAAAAGTGGCTAATGAAATTCAATACTTCAAAATGTAAGGTAATGAGAATGGGTACAAGTGCAAGAAGGTCAAAGCTTGACTACTCGGTGGCTGGAGTACAACTTCAAGAGATAGAAAATGAGAGAGATCTAGGAGTAAACATACTGGCAGATTTGTCTCCAGAAATACATATAAATGGCATAGTAAGGGCAGCATATGCATTCTTATCAAATGTAAGGGTAGCCTTCAGGCATATGGACAAGGAAATGTTCAGAAATATTTATGTAACCTATGTGAGGCCAAAACTCGAATATGCAGCCCCCTTTTGGAATCCGCACTTGAAAAAGCACATAGCTAAGCTTGTAAAAGTTCAAAGACATGCCACGAAACTGGTGCCAGAAATACGTAATCTCAGTTATGATGAGAGGCTGAGGGAATTAAACTTACCGTCACTCGAAGCTAGAAGAGTGAGGGGGGATATGGTGACAGTCTTTAAATTCCTTCATGGTTATGATAGAGTGGATTGGGATGGATATTTTGATATGGCTGGCTCTAGAACTAGAGGTCATAGTTTGAAGCTTCGTAAGAAAACTTCTTTGCAGGATGTAAGGAAATACTTTTTCAGTGTAAGAGTAGTTGATAATTGGAATTGGCTAAGCGAGGAGGTAGTTAATGCTATCTCAATCCATAGTTTTAAGGACAGGTATGATAAGTATGACTAAGTATAAAATGGAACCGATGAGGAGACTGGAAGATACGAGCTTTGGGCTCTTTCCCGTAAACACAATTAGGTAATCCCACACACACACACACACACACACAAAAGGGAAGGAGGGATACGGCTCTGAACTATAGACCAGTTTCCTTGACCAGCATAGTTTGCAAAGTTATGGAGAAACTACTAAGGAAACATATCTCTCTTCCCTTGGAATCCTTCAACTTTTTGTCAGTGAGGCAACATGGCTTCAGAAAAGGTAGATCAACAGTAACAAACTTATTAGAATTTTATGATGAGGTAAGCCAAATCTTACAGGAAAGAGAGGGCTGGGCAGATTGTATATTCCTAAACTTCCAGAAAGCATTTGACACTGTTCCACATGGGAGACTTATTAGGAAGCTGCAATCAATGGCTAGAATAGGTGGAAATGTTTTGGAATGGATAAAAACTTACTTAGAAGGAAGGGAACAGAGGGTTAGAGTAAGACACTCAGTGTCTGAATGGAGAAGAGTTAGTAGTGGGGTTCCACAGGGTTCAGTTTTAGGGCCACTTTTGTTCCTTGTATATGTAAATGACCTACCAGAGTCTGTAAATTCATTCATGAATATGTTTGCAGATGATGCAAAGATTGTGAAGAAAGTAAAAAACGAGAACAATGGTAGAGAACTTCAGGAGGATCTAAATAATCTGCATGAGTGGTCAGAAAAGTGGCTAATGAAATTCAATACTTCAAAATGTAAGGTAATGAGAATGGGTACAAGTGCAAGAAGGCCCAAGCTTGACTACTCGGTGGCTGGAGTACAACGCCAAGAGACAGAAAATGAGAGAGATCTAGGAGTAAACATACTGGCCGATTTGTCTCCAGAAATACATATAAATGGCATAGTAAGGGCAGCATATGCATTCTTATCAAATGTAAGGGTAGCCTTCAGGCACATGGACAAGGAAATGTTCAGAAATATTTATGTAACCTATGTGAGGCCAAAACTCGAATATGCAGCCCCCTTTTGGAATCCGCACTTGAAAAAGCACATAGCTAAGCTTGAAAAAGTTCAAAGACATGCCACGAAACTGGTGCCAGAAATTCGCAATCTCAGTTATGATGAGAGGCTGAGGGAATTAGACTTACCGTCACTCGAAGCTAGAAGAGTGAGGGGGGATATGGTGACAGTCTTTAAATTCCTTCATGGTTATGATAGAGTGGATAGGGATCGATATTTTGATATGGCTGGCTCTAGAACTAGAGGTCATAGTTTGAAGCTTCGTAAGAAAACTTCTTTGCAGGATGTAAGGAAATACTTTTTCAGTGTAAGAGTAGTTGATAATTGGAATTGGCTAAGCGAGGAGGTAGTTAATGCTATCTCAATCCATAGTTTTAAGGACAGGTATGATAAGTATGACTAAGTATAAAATGGAACCGATGAGGAGACGGGAAGATACGAGCTTTGGGCTCTTTCCCGTAAACACAATTAGGTAATCACCATTAGGTAATCACACAGACGATATAGAACACAGAAAGAGATGGAAAAGATAAAAAACCTTTTGCAAGAGGCTAGAAGGTCAAATGAGGAAAGAAATGGAGAAAAGAAGAAAAATTTTCATTTCAGAGTACTCCAGTAAACACAATTAGGTAATTAAAATTAGGTAATTACAGACGTTGTGATGGAAAGGGCAAATCCACTGATTAAACAGGCACTTGTTAAAGAGAGGACAGAGGTAATCTCAGGCATAAGCGAATCCCAGGAGCCAACATGGCAGGGGAGACTTGAAGAAAATAAAGCTAGGGTTGTAGACTTGATAAGAAAGCTTGGAGTAGTTTGTAGTCCTGAGGATATTGTAAACATTCACCAACTAGGTAAATATTCGAGGGAGGGAAAGCAGAGATTAACAAAAGTAACCTTTGAGAGAGGGGACACATATAGAGAAATATTGATGAGGAAAATATCCTAAAAGGCCTTCAAGATTCAAAGAAGTGTTCATTCGACGATATAGAACACAGGAAGAGATGGAAAAGATCAAAAACTTTATGGAAGAGGCTAGAAGGTCAAATGGGGAAAGAAATGAAGAAGAGAAGAAAAATTTTCATTTCCGAGTACTTCCAGACAAAGGGGAGATAAAGAAGATAATGACAGAAGATCAAGAGATGAGGCCTCATTAAGATTGTTATACACAAATGTTGATGGATTAACTGGTAAGGCAGTAGAATTAAAACAACAGTAAGGCAGATATAGTAGCAGTTACAGAGACAAAGTTGAGTGAGGACATAAACAGTGTCACAGTTTTTCCCAAGAACTTCAAAATATTAAGTGTAGAAAGATCTGAGAGGACTGGTGGAGGGATAGCACTGCTCATAAGTGAAAGGATTCAGGTTGAAGAAATAAACTTTGCTATAGAAAGAGAGTTCAAGGAATTTCTTGATGCTCGCATAAATACTGGGTCAGAGAGCATTATAATAACTGTTGTATATAAACCACAAAGGAACCAACATATGCTAGAAGTTTATGAGGAAAGTCATATTGGTACTACTGAATTCATAAACTCAGTTGTTAACATGTCACGAGAGAGAATATGTATAATTTTTATTATGGGAGATTTTAATCAGAAAGAGATAGACAGGATAAATATTGATCCACACAATGGTGAGGACTCATTCGGGGCAAGATTCCTAGCTTGCGTACAAGGGAATCTCCTACACCAACGATTACTGGAACCAACGAGGGCCAGTGGTGGGAATGAGCCATCACTACTTGATCTAGTATTCACAGATAATGTGTTGGATATTGAAAAAATTGAGTATGAACCACCAATTAGAAAGAGTGACCACTGTGTGTTGTTGATGGAGTATATCATTGAAGATGTTCTGCCTGAGAGCAGAGGCGCTGAGGATAAGAGGAGGAACTATCCGAAAGGAGATTACATAAAAATAAATGAGGTTTTTGCAGTTATTGACTGGAGAACCTTATTTAACAACAAATCTGTACAAGAAATGTACTTCATTCATTGTGTGAAATATGGGAAGATAGTAGATTGTCGCATACCTGTCACCAAAGTAGGTGTAATTCATGCCAGAGAGAAATGATTCGATAATGAGTGTAAAAGAGCTAAGGAGTGGAGAGGCAAATGCTGGGAAAGGTATGGGAGGAGAAAAACCATAAATACTTGGAAAACCTACAAAAGAGCAAGAAATGATTACCTATGTAAACGAAGAGAGGCAGATAGAGACCATGAAAGGGACAGTACCAGGAAGGCTAAAGAAAATCCCAATTTTTTCCTCAGCTCTATCGGAGGAAAACAATGTAAAAGAACATGATTTAAGGCTTAAGAGAGCGGATGGAAGCATCACTGATATGGATGAAGATATCTGCAAAGACATGAACAAGGAGTTTCAGTCAGTATTTACAGTAGAAAGTACCCCACCCCCTCAGATTGCAGAAATAGAAGCTCATGGGCCGGTATTAGAGAACATCAACCTTTCAGCCACATAGGTATTCAAAGTGCTGATAGAGTTAGATGTTCATAAAGCTACAGGTCCTGATGATATATCCTCTCATGTACTTAAAAAATGCTCAAACTCAATATCAGTGGCACTAAATATCATATAAAAAAAGTCACTGGAGTCAGGGGAGATTCCAAGATGCTGGAAACAAGCGAACGTGATACCTATCTTCAAAAAGGGAAGGAGGGATACGGCTCTAAATTATAGACCAGTTTCCTTGATCAGCATAGTTTGCAAAAGTTATGGAGAAACTACTAAGGAAACATATCTCTCTTCACTTGGAATCCTTCAACATTTTGTCAGTGAAACAACATGGCTTCAGAGAAGGTAGATCAACAGTAACAAACTTATTAGAATTTTATGATGAGCTAAGCCGAATCTTACAGGAAAGAGAGGGCTGGGCAGATTGCATATTCCTAGACTTCCAAAAAGCATTTTACACTGTCCCACAAGGGAGACTTATTATGAAGCTGGAAGCAATGGCTAGAATAGGTGGAAATGTCTTGGAATGGATAAAAACTTAATCAGAAGAAAGAGAAAAGAGTGTTAGAGTAAGACACTCAGTGTCTGAATGGAGAAGAGTTCGTAGTGGAGTTCCACAGGGTTCAGTTTTAGGGCCACTTTTGTTCCTTGTATAGGTAAATGACCTACCAGAGTCTGCAAATTCATTCATG
>JAXCGZ010020797.1:95000-100000 GCA_037179515.1 Halocaridina rubra
TTCGAGAAAGATCCTATTCGTCAGTGTATGTTTGACTGCCGGACTATAGAGGCTTGCAACCTACGAGAACCCACAAACCAAGAAACAAGTCTTCGAGAAACCTCTATCGGAGCTGCTTTCCAACTTGGATATTCGGAAAATAGTATTTCCTCGATGTGTGTAAAGTTTGCAAGGAATACACGTAGGAAGGAACCGAGGAACTAAGAAAGAACCTAGGAACCAGCCTAAAAATGCACCAAGGAACCCAACTTTGAAGAAACCCAGGAACCAGCCTAAGAATGTACAATGGAACCCATCTTGGAAGGAAACACGGCGCCCACCTACGAAGGTACTGCAGCTTTCCACACAAGAGGGAACCACACGCCGCAGGGATAGCCCCAACCAAGGAGAGCAAGGAGGGCGCCGGGGGGGGTGGCCCTCCTCCCGGAGGGCGCCGGGGGGCTGGCCCTCCTCCCGGAGGGCGCCGGGGGGCAGGCCCTCCTCCAGGAGGGCGCCGGGGGGCAGGCCCTCCTCCCGGAGGGCGCAGGGGGGCTGGCCCTCCTCCCGGAGGGCGCCGGGGGGGCTGGCCCTCCTCCCGGAGGGTGCCGGGGGGCTGGCCCTCCTCCCGGAGGGCGCCGGGGGGCTGGCCCTCCTCCCGGAGGGCGCCGGTGGACTGGCCCTCCTCCCGGAGGGCGCCGGGGGGCTGGCCCTCCTCCCGGAGGGCGCCGGGGGGCTGGCCCTCCTCCCGGAGGGCGCCGGGGGGCTGGCCCTCCTCCCGGAGGGCGCCGGGGGGCTGGCCCTCCTCCAGGAGGGCGCCGGGGGGCTGGCCCTCCTCCCGGAGGGCGCCGGGGGGCTGGCCTCCCCTCCCGGAGGGCGCCGGGGGGCTGGCCCTCCTCCCGGAGGGCGCCGGGGGGCTGGCCCTCCTCCCGGAGGGCGCCGGGGGGCTGGCCTCCCCTCCCGGAGGGCGCCGGGGGGCTGGCCTCCCCTCCCGGAGGGCGCCGGGGGGCTGGCCTCCCCTCCCGGAGGGCGCCGGGGGGCTGGCCTCCCCTCCCGGAGGGCGCCGGGGGGCTGGCCTCCCCTCCCGGAGGGCGCCGGGGGGCTGGCCTCCCCTCCCGGAGGGCGCCGGGGGGCTGGCCTCCCCTCCCGGAGGGCGCCGGGGGGCTGGCCTCCCCTCCCGGAGGGCGCCGGGGGGCTGGCCTCCCCTCCCGGAGGGCGCCGGGGGGCTGGCCTCCCCTCCCGGAGGGCGCCGGGGGGCTGGCCTCCCCTCCCGGAGGGCGCCGGGGGGCTGGCCTCCCCTCCCGGAGGGCGCCGGGGGGCTGGCCTCCCCTCCCGGAGGGCGCCGGGGGGCTGGCCTCCCCTCCCGGAGGGCGCCGGGGGGCTGGCCTCCCCTCCCGGAGGGCGCCGGGGGGCTGGCCTCCCCTCCCGGAGGGCGCCGGGGGGCTGGCCTCCCCTCCCGGAGGGCGCCGGGGGGCTGGCCTCCCCTCCCGGAGGGCGCCGGGGGGCTGGCCTCCCCTCCCGGAGGGCGCCGGGGGGCTGGCCTCCCCTCCCGGAGGGCGCCGGGGGGCTGGCCTCCCCTCCCGGAGGGCGCCGGGGGGCTGGCCTCCCCTCCCGGAGGGCGCCGGGGGGCTGGCCTCCCCTCCCGGAGGGCGCCGGGGGGCTGGCCTCCCCTCCCGGAGGGCGCCGGGGGGCTGGCCCTCCCCTCCCGGAGGGCGCCGGGGGGCTGGCCCTCCCCTCCCGGAGGGCGCCGGGGGGCTGGCCCTCCCCTCCCGGAGGGCGCCGGGGGGCTGGCACTCCCCTCCCGGAGGGCGCCGGGGGGCTGGCACTCCCCTCCCGGAGGGCGCCGGGGGGCTGGCCCTCCCCTCCCGGAGGGCGCCGGGGGGCTGGCCCTGCCCTCCCGGAGGGCGCCGGGGGGCTGGCCCTGCCCTCCCGGAGGGCGCCGGGGGGCTGGCCCTCCCCTCCCGGAGGGCGCCGGGGGGGTGACCCTCCCCTCCCGGAGGGCGCCGGGGGGGTGACCCTCCCCTCCCGGAGGGCGCCGGGGGGCTGGCCCTCCCCTCCGGAGGGCGCCGGGGGGCTGACCCTCCCCTCCGGAGGGCGCCGGGGGGCTGACCCTCCCCTCCGGAGGGCGCCGGGGGGCTGGCCCTCCCCTCCCGGAGGGCGCCGGGGGGCTGGCCCTCCCCTCCCGGAGGGCGCCGGGGGGCTGGCACTCCCCTCCCGGAGGGCGCCGGGGGGCTGGCCTCCCCTCCCGGAGGGCGCCGGGGGGCTGGCCCTCCCCTCCCGGAGGGCGCCGGGGGGCTGGCCCTCCCCTCCCGGAGGGCGCCGGGGGGCTGGCCCTCCCCTCCCGGAGGGCGCCGGGGGGCTGGCCCTCCCCTCCCGGAGGGCGCCGGGGGGCTGGCCCTCCCCTCCCGGAGGGCGCCGGGGGGCTGGCCCTCCCCTCCCGGAGGGCGCCGGGGGGCTGGCCCTCCCCTCCCGGAGGGCGCCGGGGGGCTGGCCCTCCCCTCCCGGAGGGCGCCGGGGGGCTGGCCCTCCCCTCCCGGAGGGCGCCGGGGGGCTGGCCCTCCCCTCCCGGAGGGCGCCGGGGGGCTGGCCCTCCCCTCCCGGAGGGCGCCGGGGGGCTGGCCCTCCTCCCGGAGGGCGCCGGGGGCCGGCCCTCCTCCCGGAGGGCGCCGGGGGCCGGCCCTCCTCCCGGAGTGCGCCGGGGGGCCGGCCCTCCTCCCGGAGGGCGTCGGGAGGCTGGCTCTCCCCCCGGAGGGTGCCGGGGGGCTGGCCTCCCCTCCCTAGGGCGTCGGGGGGCTGGCCCTCCTCCCGTAGGGAGCAGGGGGGCTGGCCCTTCCCTCCCCAGGGCGTCGGGGGGCTGGCACACCCCTCCCGGAGGGCGCTGGGGGCTGGCCCTCCCCTCCCCAGGGCGTCGGGGGGCTGGCCCTCCCCTCCAGGAGGGCGCTGGGGGCTGGCCTCCCCTCCCGGAGGGCACCGGGGGGCTGGCCCTCCCCTCCCGGATGGCGCCGGGGGGCTGGCCCTCCTCCCGGAGGACGCCGGGAGGCTGGCCTCCCCTCATGGAGGGAATCGGGAGGCTGGCCTCTCCTCCCGGAGGGCGCCGGGGGGCTGGCCTCCCTTCCCGGAGGGCGCAGAGGGGCTGGCCCTCCTCCCGGAGGGCGCCGGAGGGCGCCGGAGGGCTGGCCTCCCCTCCCGGAGGGCTGGCCCTCCTCCCGGAGGGCGCCAGGGGGCTGGCCCTCCTCCCGGAGGGCGCCGGGGGGCTGGCCCTCCTCTCAGAGGGCGCCGGGGAGCTGGCCCTCCTCCCGGAGGACGCCGGGAGGCTGGCCTCCCCTCATGGAGGGAACCGGGAGGCTGGCCTCTCCTCCCGGAGGGCGCCGGGGGGCTGGCCTCCCCTCCCGGAGGGCGCAGAGGGGCTGGCCCTCCTCCCGGAGGGCGCCGGAGGGCGCCGGAGGGCTGGCCTCCCCTCCCGGAGGGCTGGCCCTCCTCCCGGAGGGCGCCGGGGGGCTGGCCCTCCTCCCGGAGGGCGACGGGGGGCTGGCCCTCCTCCCGGAGGGCGCCGGGGGGCTGGCCCTCCTCTCAGAGGGCGCCGGGGAGCTGGCCCTCCTCCCTGAGGGCGCCGGGGGCTGGCCTTCCTCCCGGAGTGCGCCGGGGGGCTGGCCCTCCTACCGGAGGGCGCTGGGTGGCTGGCCCTCCCCCCGGAGGGCGCCGGGGGGCTGGCCTCTCCTCCCCAGGGCGTCGGGGGGCTGGCCCTCCTCCCGGAGGGCGCAGGGGGGCTGGCCCTCCCCTCGTCAGGGCGTCGGGGGGCTGGCACACCCCTCCCGGAGGGTGCTGGGGGCTGGCCCTCCCCTCCCGGAGGGCGTCGGGGGGCTGGCCCTCCCCTCCCGGAGGGCGCAGGGGGCTGGACTCCCCTCCCGGAGGGCACCGGGGGGCTGGCCCTCCCCTCCCGGATTGCGCCGGGGGGCTGGCCTCCCCTCCCGGATGGCGCCGGGGGCTCACCTCCCCTCCCGGAGGGCGCCGGGGGGCTAGCATCCCCTCCCGGAGGGCGCCGGGGGGCTGGCCTCCCCTCCCGGAGGGCGCCGGGGGGCTGGCCTCCCCTCCCGGAGGTTGCCGGGGGGCTGGCCTCTCCTCCCAGAGGGCGCCGGGGGGCTGGCCTCTCCTCCCAGAGGGCGCCGGGGGGCTGGCCTCTCCTCCCAGAGGGCGCCGGGGGGCTGGCCTCCCCTCCCGGAGGGTGCCGGGGGGCTGGACCTCCTACCTTCTGTGGTGTAGTGGTAGCTCCTTGACTTAGTAATCATAAGTCCTAGGTTCGAGTCCTGGTCGGGGAAAATACGATTCATGTTTTCTCATATGTAATGTGCTTATTTGATAATTTCATGGCCCAAATGAGATTGGGATTTGAATTAAATGCTAAAATGAAGACACGAGTGAGGTTTGGGAATCTGTAATATGAACATAGTGTCGTTCAGTTAGAATTCATTCATTCCTAAGTATAGCAGATATAAGCTATAAGATTGGATTCCTTTTAACCTTCTGTGGTGTAGTGGTAGCACATTGACTTAGTAATCATAAGTCCTAGGTTCGAGTCCCGGTCGGGGTAAAAAATGATTCATGTTTTCACATATGTAATGTGCTTATTTGATAATTTCATGGCCCAAATGAGATTGGGATTTGAATTAAATGCTAAAATGAAGCCACGAGTGAGGTTGGGGAATCTGTAATATAAACATAGTGTCATTCAGTTAGAATGCGTTCATTCCTAAGTATAGCAGATATAAGCTATAAGGTTGGATTCCTTTTAACCTTCTATGGTGTAGTGGTAGCACCTTGACTTAGTAATCATAAGTCCTAGGTTCGAGTCCCGGTCGGGGTAAAAAATGATTCATGTTTTCACATATGTAATGTGCTTATTTGATAATTTCATGGCCCAAATGAGATTGGGATTTGAATTAAATGCTAAAATGAAGCCACGAGTGAGGTTGGGGAATCTGTAATATGAACATAGTGGCATTCAGTTAGAATGCGTTCATTCCTAA
>JAXCGZ010020797.1:115000-132500 GCA_037179515.1 Halocaridina rubra
AAAAAATAATTTATAGTCTCCAGTAGGTCATTTACATATGCAAGGATCAAAACTGGCCCCCACACTGTGAAAACCCACTAGTAACCCTTCTCCAAGCAGACACTGACTCTCTTACTCTAGCCCTCTGTTCCCTTCCTTCTAAGTAAGGTATTCGCAAGAAGGCAACCGTCCTAGCCCTTGGTTGAAAAGGGAGTCCGTGACGTAAAACCGGAACAACTTGAAGCTTCATAGTAAGCTTCCCATGTGGGACCGAACAAAATGCCTTTTGAATATCTAAGAATATGCAATCTTCCCACCCCTTTTTTTTTTCTTGTAAGATCTGGTTTACCTCATAAAATTCTAATAAGTTTGTTATTGTAGATATGCCTTCTCTGATCCCATATTGTCTCACCGACTAAAAGTTGGAGTCCATGTGAAGTGTTGCTCCATAAGTTTGCAAACTATGCTGGTATAAGAAACAGGCCTATAGTTTAGCTTTGTATCTCAACTTCCCTTTTTGAAGTTAAATACTACTTGCACTTGTTTCCACCATCTTGGAATCTCCCAGATTCCAGCGATTTTTCAAATGTGTGTGTGTGTGTACCCATGTGTGTGTGCTTACCTAATTGCATTTACCAATTTTAGCTCATAGGATAGATATATATGCTCATAAGTCCCCATCTACTTGTCAGTTTAATTTTTTACTCACTAACAATTACCATATCAATCCTTGAAAATATGAATGCATTTAGCATATACTGTTTCATCACTTAGCAAATTCCATGTACCAAGTATTCTTACATTCATATAGTAATTCCTTGCATTCTGCAGGGAAATTTTCTTGCGAAAATTGAAACTGACACCTCAATATCTTGATCTAACCGTATCAAAATATGATTCCATGTTCACTTTGTGACAACTACGAAAGCATTTAAAAACCATCATAACCCTTCTTTCTTCTAACTTCAAGTGATGGCAAGCCGAACTTCTTCATCATTTCCTCATAACTGGCAATTATGTATCTCTATCACCAGCTTCATAGTATGTTCTTGAACTTTCTCCAATTCATTGATATTTTGTTTTCAAGTATGGATTCAAAAAGTGTGCTGCAATACTCAAGCTATGCCCTCACATAAGTCACGTGAATATTTCTGAGCATTTCCTTGTCTATATTCCAGTAGAAACATCCCTATTACTGCTAACATAGTGTATGCTGCCTTTATAATACCATTAATATTTATAGCTAGAGACAAATCGACAATACGATTACCCCTAAATGCCTTTCGTACTCTGTCTGTTGAAGATCCTCACCAGTTATTAAGAACCTAAAACTGGGCTCTCTTGAACTCTTGTCCACTCTCTTTTCTTTACATTTTGAAGTATTGAATCTAATTAACCATTTTTCTGGCCACACATGCAGGCTATTGAAGTCCTCTTGAAGTTCTCTACCTTTATTCTCGTCTTTTCACTCTTTGCATAGTCTGAAAAATATGCTTAACATTGCATTTACAGACTCCAGAATGTTATTTACATGCATGAGGAGTTGCTCTAAAATTGATCCCTGTGGAACCCCCTGCATGTCTTACTCTATCCCTCTGCGCCATTCCTGCTAAATAAGCTATTATATAGTTAAAGATATTGCCACCTATTCTTTCCATTGCTAACAGCTTCTTGAAATGAGTCCCGTATGAGACTGCTTCAAATGCCTGCTGAAAATTTAAGAATATACAAGCCGCCCAGTGCTCTCTTTCTTGTAAGATTAAGCTTACCTAATCATAACATTCTGATTCAGCACATTTCTTAAGTACATAGGGGGATAGATCATCAGGCTCCATAGCTTTTTGAACATCCAGTTCCATCAATGCTGTGCATACTTCTTCAGTTGAAAAGACGACGTTTTCTAACACTAGACCATTATCTCTCATCTCTGCAGCATGAGGCAGTGGAGTATTTTCTACCATAACCACTGACAGAATCTCCACGTTCATCTCTGCTCATGTCTTTTTATCTGATCCAGCAATGCTTCTGTCTGCTCTCTCAATCATTAAATCTTGTACTGTGAATTTTGTTTTCCCCATGACAAAGCTATGAAATAAACTTAAGAATTTTGCTTAACTTTCCTGGTTATATCCTTTTCCTAATTCCTCTCTGTTCTCTTCTCTGACTTTGGTACTAAAATCTCGTTTTCTTTGCCCTCTTACATTCATGGCTGAACCACTTCTCCTAGGTATTAATAATTCCTATTCTGGTAGATTGTATGCAACAAATAACTCTCCTTTCATATGCCACACAAAAGCTATTGTCAGTGTCCTGTGCAATATTTTTTCTTGTACTGTCTTTTTTGGATAGTTCTTTCTCATTTCCCTCTCGGTTCCTCTGCTCTCAATCAGAACATCCTCTACGATATTCTCCATGAGCTACACACAGGGCACTTCTTCCAATCTCTGGCTCATACTCAATTTTACCAGTATCCATAATATTATTTTCAAATACTAGACTGAGCGCTGATGGTTCATCCCCTTTCCTTACATTGGTTTTAGTGCATGCTGGTTCAAGAAATTTCTGTGCAAGCATTTAAGAATCTTAACTCAAACGAGATCTCTTCACTGTGTTTGTCAAGACTATTGTAGTCCGTATCTATATGAATGCAATCCCGATAAATAATTCTGCACTCTCATGTGCGATATTTACAACTTACTTTATAATTTACATTTATCATATTACACTCCTCATATACCCCTAATTTTTATCACGGTTAGTGATATACAACAGTTATTGTCTTGCTCTCTTGACCCAGATTTATGGGAGTGACAATGAACTCCTTGAATTCACTTCCTATATCAGTATTGACTTTTCAATCTGGAAGGTTTCACTTATAAGCAACACTATTGCTGCACCAGTTCTCTCAGATCTCTCAGCCCTCACTATTACATATCTCTTGTGAAATCTGAAACAATCTCTATTTCTTCAGTTAATTCTGTGCTTGTAACTGCTATTACGAGTATATCTGTCTTACTGTCATGTGTTCTTACCTTTAATTTCACTACCTTACCAGTTACCTCATTAGGAATTGCATACAGTAACCTTAATGAGGCGGTATCCTCTGGTTCCCTAGCATTTTCTTTATTAGCCCTTTGGTTCGATGAACCCTGAAAGATAAACTTTACTTCTCTCTTTCATTTCTTCCCTCGTTTATATGTAGATTCCTGTAGCCAGTTTTTATATTTTTCCATCTCCTCCCGATTAAAAGTACAAGAAGGGTTATTGATGCATAAAAGGCCTTAGATTCAACCCTATCAAGGAGTTAAGCATAAAAAGAAGCACCCCAGATATGCAAGCGGCATTCTTATCAGGAATAGATAAGACATTCATAGATTTTAAGTAACTGAAAAGAAGAAGAGCAATGACAGATAACGAAAAAGAAATCCCAAGTTTTTTTATGCAAATTTAGAAATGTGGATTGTGACTTCTCCAAGACAAGTTTAGAGGCTATCTGGATTCCTAAAACTATTGATAGAATTAAGAGGGTAAATTGCCTTAGTTTTGAAGATAATAGAGATATTGGGAAGAGGGGAAGATAAAGAAATAGAAACTGTCTTGGAGGCAATGATTTAACTAATTATTTCGAGTGCTACACTTAATTACTCTCTGCAAATCTGAGTTGCAAGTTGAAGAAAGAGTGACACGAGACCGATTACGAGTATCAGATGAAGGGTATGAGCAGAAGGCAGAGAAAAAAAACGAACGGTAGAATCGTCGTCAGAGGCTTGGAGAAGAGTGGAGGATAGGAACTTGAAGAAGATAGTCAATGGAAAGGAAAAGAGTAGGTGAAAGAACAGAGCCCTGTGAAACACCAGTGGTTGAGCTAGATTTTGCACTTTCAAGAATCACACATATGACACGGTCAGAAAGAAAACTGGATATCAGAGAACAGAGAGAATGGGTGAAGCCATTAGCAAGGAATTTGGTCAATAAAGCCTTGTGGCACACTGTCAAAAGCTTTAGAGATATCAAGGGAGACGACAAAGGATTCCTCTCAATTCCTCAGAGAAGATGACTGTACTTGAGAAAGATAGGAAAGGAGGTAAGCAGTGGATCTTACCTTGCTGAAGCCGTGCTGATGATCGGATATAAGCGAGTTAGTTTCAAGATGTTCCAAGAAGCACGGGGTTGAACAAGGATTCGATACTTTAGCGACAGCAGAGGTTAGGGCAATAGGTCGATAGTTAGAATGAATAGAGTGGCCACTCTTCTTAGGAACATGCTGAACTAGAGCTTGCATCCAAGATGAAGGATAGACACTGGTTGAGATATTGAAAATAAAAAGATGACAAAGCATGGGAGCCAAGTCATTAGAGAGTGAAGAACATATTGTGCTTTGTATGAAGAAGATATAAGGGAGGATATAGGATTAGAAAGGGATAAAGTACGAGGAAGAGGTGTGTCTGAATCACTTACAGAAAAGTCGTAAAAAACAATGAGAGCCAAAGAGAGTGGCTTTGGCTGTGGAAGAGCAAGCCATGGAACCCTCAGGATGAAAGAGAGGGGAAAGTTGAGTTACAGAAGATTTTAGAGAGGTTTTGGCTAAGGACCAGAAACATTTATCATTGGGAAAAGACTTAAAGTCACAGAGTTTCCTTCTTGAAAAAAAAAAGCTTCAGACCTCCGAATCTGAATAGTGCAGAGATTCCCAAGTGTAATAAAAGCAGAACAACTTAAATCAGATGGAGAGGCCTGTTTCGACTGGAATTCCAGATCTCTGGCTTGAACAGCAATGGAGCCAGCACAGTCAGACCAAGGATTAGGTAGAATAAAGTTCTGAATGAAGGGGGGGAGAATGTTTCCATTCCCGAGGTTATGATTTCAGCAACTTATGGGCTACCTGATCAGATAATGGTCATTGATGACTCTGATTGCCTTAGATTATACCCTATCAAGGAAAAAATTATGAGAGGAAGCACTTCAGAAGTGCAAGCAGTATTCTAAGCAGGGATGGATGAGATCTTTATAAACTATAAGTAACTGGATGCAGATTTAGAAATTTGGATTATGTGACTCCTCCAAGACAAGCTAGAAGACTATCAGAAATCCTAATGTGTTAATAGAATTAAAAGGGTAAATTTCGTTATTTTCGGAGACAATAGGGCTATCAAGAATAGAAGATGAAAAGATGGACAGAGGCTGTGTCTTGGAGGCATTAAATTTAATGAATTTTGGGTGCTCCATTTGGATGCTCTTTGCAAATTGGAGATGAGAGTTGGAGAAAGAATTATATAAGACTGATTACAAGTAGCAGAAGAAGTCTGTAAAGAAAAGGCATAGGAAAAATGAAGTGTAGAATCGTCGGCAAAGGCGTGGAGAAGAAAGGAGGAAGGGAACTGGAGATGCTAATTAAAGACGAGAAGGAAGAGAGTAGGTGAAAAGACCAGATCACTGAAACACAACTGGTAATTGGGAATAAGCTGGATGTTGCACCATCAACAACCACTGATATGAAATTGTCAAAATTAAAAATGGAAATCAAAGAACAGAGAGAAAGGAAAAACCATAAGCAGGAAGTTTGGCCAAAAGAGCCTTGTGCCACACTGTCAAAAGCCTTAAAGATATCAAGAGAGACAACAAAGGGTTCCCTATAGTTCTTGAGAGAAAATGACCATGCCTGAGTGAGATATGACAGGAGGTCACCAGTGGATCTTATCTTTCTGTAGCCGTACTTGTGATCGGAGATAAGCAAGTTAGAATCAACATGTATCAAGAAGTGCGAGTTGAGCAAAGCTTAGAATGGTTTTATGCTAGCAGAAGTTAGGGTAATAGATCGATAGTTGGAAGGAATAGAGTGGTTTTCCTTCTTAGGGAGAAACTGAACTAGAAAGTGCTTCGAAGATGAAGGATAAATTCTAATTGAAAGAATGAGGTGAAAAAGACGGCAAAGCACTGGAGCCTGGTCATCCATAACTTATGTATTTTGAGTGAAAACAGACTAAGGGAAGGCATAGGGTTAGAGGCGGGTAAAGCAAAAGGAACAGATGCGCTATATTCGCTTACGGAAGAGTCGTCAGAAAAACGAGAACCAAAGTGCGTGGTTTTGTCAGTGGGAGAGCAAGCTAAAGAACCATCAGAACGAATGTGAGGGGGAAAGCTTCAGTTACAAAAGTTTTGGAGAGGTTTTGACTAAGGACCAGAGAAATTTATTATTGGGAGAGGACTGAAGGTCATCAATATTAATACTTAAAAAGAACTTTTAGACCTTCGATTCTGATAAGTACAGTGATTCCTAGATCTAATGAAAGCAAAATAAGTAAATCAGTAGGAAAGGCTTGGTATCACTGGTATGCCCGTTCCCATGGGGCAAGAACAGTCAAACCAAGGATTAGGTAGATAAAAAGCTTCTATAGAGGAGGAATGAACACCTCCAAACCAGACGTGGTGACCTCAGAAGCTTTTTGGACTACCTGATCTGGGTTGCTGGTCTGGAAGCAGCAGTCATGCCATAGTAAAACAAAGAGAAAGTTATGCAAATCATCACGTTGTATATTCTCAAAGTGCCAAAAGTGATCAGTTACCGAGAGAGAAAAGTGCAGAAAATGAATAGTTTGAAATATTAAAAGTAAGGAATAGGTCTAGAATGTTAGCTGCATAGCCATGACGATCGGGAACACGGGTTGGATGCATGGTAACTTTATCCAGATCGTGAATAATAGAGAAAGCAATGGCCTCACTTCCTCCCACATCAGTGTTAGAAGTATAAAACCCTTCACTGTGGTGTGCATTGAAATCTTTAATATAGAGAATATTAGTATGCGGATGAGAAGAGAGCAAGGACTCATAACAAGAGGAGAGATATTCAAAGAAGGACACAAAGTTTGTGAAGTTGGGAGAGCTATAGCAGAAGCAAAGAAATATAGTTGTAGTTGAGAGATATATCTACAGCCATAGAACATCAAAGTCAGGTGATTCAAGGTCCATGAGCCTAGCAGTTGCTGTGTTGGTGTTACAGTAGGCACTGCCCCACCTATGGAACGGAAATAAGAATACAGGTTACAGTGAGAGACTTGAAATTGGTCTGGTGATGCACGGATAGACAGCTGGGTTTCAGAAAGAAGGAGGAGGTCAGGGAGGGATGTACATAAGTGCTGTTCCATGGACGAAAAATTGGAATTTAGGGCACAGATGTTAGAAAAGTGAAAAGTGAAAGAAGCAGATTTATCAGGATGAGCAAAGTTATGGGAAAAACAATTACTACCACCAACCGTGTATACCCTCACTCCAATAGTGGAGTCAAGGAATTTTTTAATGCCCATCTATACCAGGTACTGGGGGCCATAAGTTGCAAACTTTCCATAATTATAGTAAAGATGAGAAAAAAGCAATGAGAAACAGAGATGGGGAGTGTTGAAATAGAGAAAGAAACGTAGCTGAAGGAAGACTTAACTTGGAGCTGAGTTGACCATTCCTAGAAAAGTCCGAAATACCTTCAGTTGTAGTATATCCATGGGTGGTTAGTACCATGGCCAACCTACTAACCATATAAACGTATATATATATATATATATATATATATATATATATATATATATATATATATATATATATATATATATATATGTGTGTGTGTGTGTGTGTGTGTGTGTGTGTGTGTGTGTGTGTGTGTGTGTGTGTGGTGTGTGTGTGTGTGTGTGTGTGTGTGTGTGTGTGTGTGTGTGTGTGTGTGTGTGTGTGTTTGTGTGTGTGTGTGTGTGTGTGTGTGTGAGTGTTTGTGTGTGTATATATGAATCATGTTTTACCCTTGATCGGGTCTCGAAATAATCACATGATTACTGTGCAAAGGCGTTGCCATTTACATCACTGAGGGCCTAAAAGAAGCAAACCTCAAATCTATCTACTTTGCTAGGAATGAACACATTCTATCTGAATTCCTTTTTGTTCATAATACAGCTTCTTCCCATCCTAAATCGTGGATTTGTTTTTGCATTTACTTCAAAAACACATACTATATTGGCATCAATAATAACTAATAAACGCATTAAGATATGTGAAAACATGAATCATATTTTACACCTGACCGGGACTCAAAGCTAAAACACATAATTACTGTCCCAAGGCACTACCAACTACACCACTGATGGTCCAAAAGAAGAAGCGAACCTCAAACCTAACTGCTTTGCTAGAACTGAATGCATTCTTTCTGAATGACTATTTGGTCATATTTAGTTTCTTCTTAACCTCACTTTTGGCTTCATTTTTGCATTTAATTCATATCCCATTCTATATACTCATCGATATTAATTAATAAACACATTATCATATGTGAAAGCATAAATCATATATTACCCATGACCGGGACTCCAACTTAAGACATAATGACTGTGTCCAGCAAGTCCAACTGCAACACTTTTTAGTTCTAAAAGAAGCAAACCCCAAACTGACTGCTTTGCTAGGAATGAAGGCATTCTTTCTGAATGCAATTTTGGTCATATTACAGCTTCTTCCCCACTTTACCATGGCTTCGTTTTCACATTTAATGCAAATCCCATGATATATAGGCATCAATAATAATCAATAAACACATTAATATATCTGAAAACATGAGTAATACTTCACCCTTGACCAGGGCTCAAACGTAAATTAATTAATAACTGTGCCAAGGCGCTACCAACTACATCACTATAGGTCTAAAAGAAGAAGCAAATTTCAAAGCTAATTGCTTTGCTGGGAATGAATGCATTCTTTCTAAATGCCTTCTTATTCATTATTCAGCTTCTTCCCAACCTCATTCGCGTCTTCGTTTTTGCATTCTATTCAAATGCCTTGCAAATATAGGCATCAATAATAATCAATAAGCTCATTAGCATATGTGAAAACATAAATCTTAGCTTTGCCTGACCAGAACTCGAAAATAAGACACATTATTACTGTGCTATGTCACTACCAACTACACTACTGAAGGTCTAAAAGAAGAAACAAACCTCAAAGCTAATTGCTTTTATAGAAATGAAAACATTCTTTCTTAAAACCTTTTTGTTCATGTTAAAACTTTTTCCCAACCTCACTCGTGGCTTCCTTTTTTTTGCATTTACTTCAAATCCCATTCTATATACTCATGGATGATAATCAACAAACACATTAACATATGTAAAAAACATGAGTAATATTTTACCCATTACCGAGACTTGGACCGAAGACACATTATTACTGCACAAAGGCACTACCAACTACACCACCGAAGATCTAAAAGAAGAAGCAAGCCTCAAAGCTAACTGAATTGCTATTAATGAATGCATTCTTTTTGAATGCCTTTTTGTTCATATTACAACTTCGGTCGTGGCTTCGTTTTCATATTTAATTAAAAGCCTTGCAAGAAGGCAACCGTCTTAGCCCTTGGTAGAAAAGGGAGTCCGTGACGTAAAACCGGAACAACAAGTTATCAAGAAATACAATAAAATATGTAAAAACATGAATCATATTTTTACGCTGAATAGACTCGAACCTAAGACACAAAATTGTTGTGCCAATGGGTAACCAGTTACACCACAGAAGGTCTAAAAAAAGAAGCAAACCTCAAACCTAACTGCTTTGCTAGGAATGAACATATTCTTTCTGAATACCTTTTTGTTGATATTACAGCTTCATCCTAATCTCACTCGTGGCTCTGTTTTCACATTTAATTCAAATCCCATGCAAATATAGGCATCAATAGCAACTAATAAAACACAATAATATATGTGAAAATATGAATCATTGGTTACCCATGACTGGGACTCGAACATAAGACACATAATTACTCTGCCAAGACACTACCAACTACACCACTGATGGTCTAAAAGAAGAAGCAATTTTTGATAGGAATGAACCCATTCTTTCTGAATGTCTTCTTGGTCATATTACAGTTTCTTCCCAACCTAACTGCGGTTCCGTTTTTGTAATTAATTAAAATTCCATATTATATAGGTAACAATAATAATCAATAAACACATTAACATATGTGAAAGCATGAATTATATTTTACCCCTGACAGGAACTCAAACCTAAGACACATAACTACTGTGTCAGTGCACTATCAACTACACCACTAAAGGTCTAAAAGAAAAAGCAACTTTCAAAGATATCTGCTTTGCTAGGAATGAATGCATTCTTCTGAATTCCTTTTGTTCATATTACAGCAGTCTAACAACCTTTCTCATGGATTTGTTTTCACATTCATATCAAATTTCATACTATATAGGCATCAATAATAACCAATAAACATATTAAGATATGATTCATGTTTTCATATATGTTAATGTGTTTATTGCTTATCATTGATACCTGTATAGCATGAGATTTAAAGTAGATACAAAAATGAAGCCACAAGTGAGGTTGGGAAGTAGCTGTAATATGAACAGAAAAGCACTCAGAAACAGTTCGCTGATTCCTAGCAAAGTAGTTAGCTTTGAGATTTGCTTCTTTTAGACCTTCAGTTGTGTAACTGGTAGCACCTTGGTACAGTAATTATAAGTTGAGTCTCGGTCAGGGGTAAAACATGATTCATGGTTTCATATATGATAATGGTATTATTGATTATTATTGATATCTATGTAGCATGGGGTTTGAATTAAATGCAAAAACAAAGCCACGAGTGAGGTTGGGAAGAAGCTGTAATATGAACAAAAAAAGTTTCAGAAATAATGTGTTAATTCCTAGCAAAGTCGTTAGCTTTGGGGCTTGCTTCTTCTTTTAGATCTTCAGTGCTGTAGTTGGTAGTGTATTGGCACAATAATTATGTGTATTAGGTTTGAGTCTCAGTCAGGGATAAAATATGATTCATGTTTTCACATATGTTTTATTATTATTATTATTATTATTATTATTATTATTATTATTATTATTATTATTATTATTATTATTATTATTATTATTATTATTACTATTATTATTATTATTATTATTATTATTATTATTATTATTATTATTATTATTATTATTATTATTATTATTATTATTATTATTATTATTATTATTATTATTATTATTATTATTATTAATATTATTATTGTTGTTATTATTATTGATGTCTATATAGCATGGGATTTGAATTTAATGAGAAAATGAAGCCACGAGTGAAGCTGGGGAGAAGCTTTAATATGAACAAAAGACATTCAGAAAGAATGCATTAATTCTTCGCAATACAGTCAGTTTTCAGGTTTGTTTCTTCTTTAGACCCCCCGTGGTGTAGTTGGTTGAGGCTTGGCACAGCAGTTATGTTTTAGGTTCTAGTTCTAGTGAGGAAAAATATGATATATATTAATAACACTGAACTGTTAACATACAGTCTAAAATGGTAGGAAAAGCCCATTATATAAAACAACGAAAAAATATATATAAAAAGTACTTTTTTTTTTTTTTTTTTTTTTTGCTTGCTGTATCTCTTGCCATTGTACTTTGAGAAGGTGGCCAATCTAGGTCACGAAATTAATAAGTACTATTCATAAATATATTTTCGTTGTTTTATTAAATGGGGTTTTCCTAGTGTAATGCATATACATATATATATATATATATATATATATATATATATATATATATATATATATATATATATATATATAATATATATATATATATATATATATATATATATATATATATATATAAAGGATTAAAAAAAATATATTAAAATAAACACGTAAATAAGAAATGCACAAATGCATACACAAAGAATACTTTAATTACAGTGGCAATAAAGTTTTTTTTTCAGATGTCACGTTTATAGATTTTCTTAACGCTTAAGACCATGTGGTTTCCACATTAGCGACCCTAGGGACTTCTTTGATTGTCTTGTATCAATTATATGTGAAGTTTCATCAGTAAAGCTTAGAAACTTCTAAGCCAAATGAATTTCTTACAGAGATTCTTGACTATGGGCACTTTCAGCAAGGGAGAGTTTTAAAGAGATTTTGTACTCGTTATTAGGTACACCTTCACAGACTGACATTTTTCAAAAAAAAATATATATTTAAGAGCATATTTTCCATAAATGCCTAACCAAGTGAATTTCTCTCACAGTCTGGATTTTTTTTTTTTTAATATTCTATTCTAAATGTACTGCTCTGAAAGATTCTTAGATAAGGAGTACTCCTCAGAGAAAGTCTTAACCAAGTGGACTTTTCAAAAATGGAGCATATCTCATGAAGAATGAGAACACATTTGACCCCTAGGACAATTACCCCATAGGGCACTTGCTCCTAAGACAAGTGCCCTTAAGTAAAAATGCTCTGAAGTTAACCTAATCTAACTTAACCTAATATAGCCTAATCTAATCTAACCTAACCAAGAATGATATTATATATCATTCCCAATGAACATCTTCTCTTTCATTATTTCTTGATTATACGGTATATTTCACTTTCATATCATCAAGGGCAATTTTCCGCTTTTGCACACAAAAGTTTAGTATTATTGTCTTTGAGGCTATTGCATTTTAGCACAGAATCTTGCACATCTCATAGAGACTCTCTGACAACTCAGTTTTCACTGAGACTGTTTCTTGTATGTAAATATCAAGAAGGCACTTCTCTGTTCTAACAAAAAGGTCCTGCATAGAGGAAAAATACAAATTCCACAGCACTGACACCATTTTTTGTCGTCACACTTGAATAGGGGTTCCTTCTATATCGACGCCGTCTACAGTATAATCTGTTGCATCACTTTTGCGCGCCTGAGGCTGTTTCTTTTCAAAGATTAGAGTATGCATAAAAGACCTGACCACAGCCCACGTGTAGAGTGCCAACACAAAGAGTGCGAGAGATGTGCATAAATGGAGAAGAGTGGTATGAGCAAGTGTGTATAAGAGGTCAGCGAAAACAATAACCATGTGGAGAGAAGTAAGAGCTACCCAGCCTTGTAATAAACGAGGTGATCTCTGCAACAAAATAAATGAAAACATATGAGCCAACTGGTGAGCTTAATGAAATTCATATTTTAGCAATTAGTATTTCACCCCTCACAATCCAAATGAAAGTAACACCGGAAAGCAATGCATAATAACTGAACACAATCTGCATGAGTACACACAGGAGTAGCAGTTATTCTTGAGACACATGAGTGATGTGGCTTGTGATGGCGCCGATATCCAGTGTACCCTAAACATCTGAGATTACCAAAGAGGCCCTATGTAAATTATTTTACAGTGAAAGGAAATTATTGTGCAATAATCTTAGAGTCTAAACTATGCCTGATACAGCATTTTTAACCGAGATGAGGATATAGTAATAAAGATTTTCCTCTTGACCTTTACTATATAAGTAAAATATTTGTTTAAGCAATTCTATAAAAACAGCTCTGTGAATTTTGTAACTTGCTTTTTTTTTAATATGGTCAATAATAATTTTGTATATGTTTAGATTATATACTATATGCCCAAGTCAAAGTATCATCAACAGTTATTTCTCCTGCTCTGGCATAGCTTCATGGATATCAAAAATATTTTTTACATTAGAAATGTTTTACTCATTAGACTCCAGATTTATATAACTCGCATCTCTTGTGTAAACAAGAGGCACTCAAAGTCTATTTGTGAACTTTAAGAATAAAAATGGCAGAATTGCCATACAGGTAATATACCTTGTGAGGACATTTATCATATGGGTACATCAGGATGCGACAGTTTATAAACGAAACGGGTTATGGGTGGTGGAAGGTTGCCAATAGCTTCCCACCTTACCGTCACGCCCTTGTTAGGAAATATGTGCTGCCAACACCCGTTCCCCATATAACTACTTATTATTCATTCATTTTTTTTAGCTCTTCTCCCTTCTCATCTCATGTCACCATTGCTTCTGGGACAACAAGCTGTTTAGAAACATTATGTCCTCTGTTTAGGTTCTAGGGTAACTGTCTTCTTGACAACTGTGTGCCTTTCAAATGCGTCCCGGTCATTGGCATCCCTTGATAGTTGCGTACGGTATTTTTAGGCTCTGGACAACTGCGCACCACAAAATGTAATTAGTACTACCTAACCTAACTAACCTAACTAAATATTATATGCGTACAGCATACTGGTATGGAAACTGTAAGACATAAATATATAAAGATAAGTATATTACATCTGTTATGAAACATACATATACTAGGATACAGATGACCGGGACTCAAAAATAATGTATGCAAATGCCCAGGGAAACCAATGACCGGGACGCTATAACGGGAACAATGTTGTTATAGGACGCAATTGACCTGTCACCGTCATTTCACAAAAGATAAGTGTCATTATACCATAAATCTCTGACGGTAGAATGCTAGACTCGGAAGGTGATGGATCCGCGCTCGATCCCTCGGCGGGGCGTTAGGGAGGGCATCCAGCCTTACTTCCCAACTTCAATTCATCGTTGTCCACCCACTAATAGGGATTAATAGTGACACATAAAACATAGGAAAAGAAAATTTGAATATTCAAGTGACATTTTTCCCAACTGTAACCTTGTCTTCAGAACACAGACCTATTATATTCAGTTTCTGTTGCCACTAAGCCATTCTCTCCTAATTTGTGAGACAATTTGGTATTTGTTTTCTTCATCGCGAAAATGTTTCTTGAGTTGCTTTGTGGTTGACATCCACGACAAAGGCATGGGTGCACAAACACACACATGCACATGTACACACACGCGCACATACGTGCACGAAACGAATAAAATCTGCTAAATGAAGATAATTTCACACACACACATACACACACATACACACACACACACACACACACTCACACACACATACACACACACAGTGACATGGTGACAGTCTTTAAATTCCTTCATGGTTATGATAGAGTGGATAGGGATCGATATTTTGATATGGTTGGCTCTAGAACTAGAGGTCATAGTTTGAAGCTTGGTAAGAAAACTTCTTTGCAGGATGTAAGGAAATATTTTTTCAGTGTAAGAGTAGTTGATAATTGGAATTGGCTAAGCGAGGAGGTAGTTAATGCTATCTCAATCCATAGTTTTAAGGACAGGTATGATAAGTATCACTAAGTCTAAAATGGAACCGATGAGGAGACGGGAAGATACGAGCTTTGGGCTCTTTCCCGTAAACACAATTAGGTAAACAATTAGGTAATCACATATAAAACCACAAAGACACACAGTTCTCTAAGCGGAGAAACAGTAAAATCTAAATGTATTCCTACTTTTAACGAGATGTTTGATAATTCTTAGTGACACAAAAGAGAAACTGACCAGGAGTCAACTACTTACACGATTAAAAAAGTTTTTCTTTTAAAAACCATTTTGAACTATGCCGATACATCCAAAATCAAGCAAAAACTACCAGTGTCATTATGTATATTTACTAATATATGCAAAGTTGTTGTTTACATATATCTATTCAAGTAAATGTTAATACAGAGAAATGGATTATACTTGCATATATATAACTTTTGGTGTGGCCAGCTTGTTAATCATTTAAATTACATATCCTTGAAAGTGCTTGTGCGCTCTTCGTATTTCATTGGCTCAGCCTTTTCTGTATGTATGTATGTATGTATGTATGTATGTATGTATGTATGTATGTATGTATGTACGTATATATGTATGTATGTGTGTTACTTTATTTCAGCTCATAATTGATTAATAAGCAATATACATACATACATAAACATAAGCCTCATTCCCCCTTGTAAGGGGGTTGGCAGAGCCAAGAAACGCGCATTCACCACGATCCACATGCACACCTCAACCACTCCTCTCAGCTCCTAAGGGAGGGGGGTTAAGAATACTGCCTCCGTGTTCCCCTGCATGTCGTAAAAGTCGACTAAATGGGGCGGAGCGGGGGGACTGGGAATCCCCACCTCTGTATTTTACTTCCTACGAATAGCCAAATAAGCAATTCAATAATGACAATAATAATAATAATAATAATAATAATAATAATAATAATAATAATAATAATAATAATAATAATATTAATTATAATAATAATAATAATAATAATAATAATAATAATAATAATGATAATAATAATAATAATAATAATAATAATAATAATAATAATAATAATAATAATAATAATACTACTAATAATAATAATAATAATATTATTATTATTATTATTATTATTATTATTATTAATAATAATAATAATAATAATAATAATAATAATAATAATAATAATAATAATAATAATAATAATAATAATAATAATAATAATAATAATAATAACTTCTTACCCAAAATGCTCCCACGATGACACAGACAGAGAGAATGAAATATATACAGCAATAAGTGATGAAAATCCCAATTAGCAGTAAAACTGTCAAATAAGAAAAGTTAAACAGTGAATTATTAGATATATATAAGCAAATGAAAAGTCTAATGTATATTTGTAATTAAGCAAATATATGAAATGTGAAACAATGTGCCTTCAATAAAAATTGTATCTGGAAGATATTCAGTTTGAAAAGTATATGATAATGGATACATTTACATTATTTTATTGGCCATGTGAGCTACCAGAGAAAGAACATTAAATCAATAAGAAAAACAAATTTAATTGTGGATAATTTACTTACATGTAGAAATATCGTGTACTGCAAAACTCTCCATTTCAGGTGTAGGCACTAGAGGGCAGACCACGATGGCCGTAACATTAGTTGTAACATTCATATGTTCCGTTTCAGCAGCCGCCGTAGCAGCTGTTGCATTAGTTCCATTCTCGGTGTAACACTCCCGAGGCATTGTCTTTCCTTCCGATGTGATATTCTCGTAGGTAACGTCGGTGCTGATGAAGACATCGGTAGCCGTGTTGTTGTTTTGTAACGAGGGACAAGATAGAGCTGCCATTATTCCTACTGTAGCAAATAAGGCCTGTGATAACTGTCGATGAAAAATGGGATTTATTTAGATAATTACAGAAGCACTTCAAACATTTAGCTGAAAGAAAAAAAATAAACTCGAAGGCATTATGATCTTAAATAAGGCTCAAAGTTACTGAAAATTCACCCTGAGTTATTTTAACCACTTTTTAATGTTTGTCTGCAGCGCTACCTAACTTATTAATTTATTAATCAATTATAGCTTTATTTATCTATTTTCATGTCTTATATTTCTTTTAATGCTTTTGAAGAATAAATAAAACGGTACCGTACTATAATAATAATAATAATAATAATAATAATAATAATAATAATAATAATAATAATAATAATAATAATAATAATAATAATAATAAATATTACTACTACTACTACTGCTATTACTACTACTACTACTACTACTACTACCACTACTAATACTACTACTACTGCTACTACTACTACTACTACTACTAATAATAATAATAATAATAATAATAATTATTATTATTATTATAATAATAATAATGATAATAATAGAGATGAAGAAGAAGAATAACAAAGCAGCGTAGTATATCACATCGTTAGTGCCTGTTTGTAACTTATATAGAGACGTAATATTCTAAAAACCTATCTTATGATTTCATGAATAAGATTTCATAAACCATATGTTACCGACTATAGAGTCGTGTTTGTTAT
>JAXCGZ010020797.1:160000-167500 GCA_037179515.1 Halocaridina rubra
CACATCTTGTACTTCTAAAATGTGATTTCCTCCATATGCCTGCATTTGCCATGGTTAAAATACTTGTAAAATATTAATGTGTCATTGTGAATGTCTTCTCGCCTTTCAGCCTGAATAGTATTAATTTTCAGACACGCATTATATAATATTGATATTATAAGTAATATTATTAGATGAACTATAACTTTTATCCACGTGAATTAATAAGAATGGTATTATTATTATTATTTAAATATTAAAGCATATGTAATTATTTAGTTTCATACTCTATTCATGATTTGACTTCAACTGGATTCTATTAATTATTAAAGAGAACATCCTTGGTATTTCTTTATTTCAAAAGAGAAAGTTGTTATTGATTAATAGTTTTAGGAATGAAAATGGTATATGAACATGAGTACCAATTACAAATAACAAAGATGTGACATGCTACAGGAACTGTCCCTTACCTCTTGGAGATGAGTTGGTGCCATAGTATGCCTTGTCAATGACATTCAAAGTTTCAGTCTGATATTTGGTATTTTTCTTCTCTGCCTTCAGCAAAAGCGAACCTCTGGTAAATAAACATCATCTGCCTTTTTTTTTATATATTTGGATATGGCAGTAATCCTGGCAATTTTGAAAGCATTAGCTTGAGTGAGCACCATTCCCAGATTAGCTCCATACATCTCTTAAGTACTCCTACAAATGACAGGAAAGCTTGAGTATGGGCCAGATAATATTATTCGTATCATTTTGAATCCCATACCTGTTCTTGTCTAATGATAGTCAAAATAATAATCACAGTATGGCGAGAGTATGTAAGAGAGCAGCCAAACCAATACTGACCCTGCTATTTAGAATGAATGGGAAAGGGGGAAGAGTGACTTAATTTGATAGCTAACAGCTCGTAAGAAAACTTAGGATAGCTGTCTGGGAATAATTCCATAATATATTGAATTTACGTATGTTTATATATTCATATATATTTATGAGGTAAGCCGAATTTTACAGGAAAGAGAGGGCTGGGCAGATTGCATATTCCAAGATTTCCAGAAAGCATTTGACACTTTCCACACGGGAGACTTATTAAGAAGCTGCAAGCAATGGCAAGAATAGGTGGAAATGTCTTGATATGGATAAAAACACACTTAGAAGGAAGGGAACAGAGGGTTAGAGTAATACGCTCAATGTCTGAATGGAGAAGAGTTAGTAGTGAAGTTCCACAGATTTCAGTTTTAGGGCCACATTTGTTCCTTGTACATGTAAATGACCTACCAGAGCCTATAAATTCATTCATGAATATGCTTACAGATGATGCAAAAACTGTGAAGAAAGTAAGAAACGAAAACAATGGTAGAGAACTTCAGGAAGATCTAAATAGTCTGCATGAGTGGTCAGAAAAGTGGCTAATGAAATTCTATATATCAAAATGTAAGGTAATGAGAATGGGTGTAAGTTCAAGTAGGCCCAATCTTGACAGCTCGGTGGCAGGAGTAGAACTTCAAGAGACAGAAAATGAGAGAGATCTAGGAGTAAACACACTGGCCGATTTGTTTCCAGAAATGCATATAATTGGCACAGTAAGGGCAGCATATGCTTTCTTACAAATGTAAGGGTAGCCTTCAGGCACATGGACAAGGAAATGCTCAGAAATATTTATGTAACCTATGTGAGGCCAAAATTGAATGTGCAGCCCCCTCTTGAAATCCACACTTGAAAAAGCACGTAGTTAAGCTGGAAAAAGTTCAAAGATATGCCACAAAATTAGTGCAAGAAGTACACAATCTCAATTATGATGAGAGGCTGAAGGAATTAGACTTACTGTCTCTCAAAGGTAGAAGATTGAGTGGGGATAAGATGACAGTTTTTAAATTCCTTCATGGTTATGACAGAGTGGATAGGGATCGATATTTTGATATGGCAGGCACTAGAACTATAGGTCATAGTTTGAAGCTTCGTAAGAAAACTCCTTTGCAGGATGTAAGGAAGTACTTTTTTAGTATAGGAGTTGTTGGTAAGTGGAATTCGCTAAGCGAGGAGGTAGTTAATGCTAACTCATTCTATAGTTTTAAGGACAAGTATAACAAGTATCGCTAAGTACAAAATGGAACCGATCAGGAGACGGGGAGTTACGAGCTTGGGGCTCTTTCCCGTAAGCACAAGTAGGTAATCACACATACACATATACACACACACACACACATATACATACATGCATACATATATGCATATATATATATATATATATATATATATATATATATATATATATATATATATATATATATATGCATGTGTGTATATATATATATATATATATATATATATATATATATATATATATATATATATATATAAATAGATATATGTAAATAAATATATATATATATATATATATATATATATATATATATATATATATATATATATATATATATATATGTATGTATATATATATATATATATATATATATATATATATATATATATATATATATATATATATATATATATATATATATATAATTAAATATATATATATATATATATATATATATATATATATATATATATATATATATATATATATATATATATATATATATATATATATATATATATATATATATATATCACACAAATATATATATATATATATATATATATATATATATATATATATATATATATATAATGAACTTGAAATAAATAATTATATTGGTAAAGGATTGAAGTTTATTTTATTATGAACGTCTACACACACCAATTTTTTATTAAGATTGTAACCGGAAATAATCATCTTCCTGTGAGATTAATAATATCAATTCTATGCTCAGTGTATTATAGTAAAAATCATAACAACATCAACAACAACAATAGCAGCAACAACAAGAACAATAACTACTGATACTACTACTACTACTACTACTACTACTACTACTACTACTACTACTACTACTACTACTACTACTACTACTACTACTAAAAAATAGTGAATCAGCGCATCATCCTTGATCGAATAGGTTGTCTGTATGAGTACTCATTTTTCAAGCTTTTTTGATTGTGAAGCAAAGTTGACAACCTTAAGCAACTATATTCTATCATTTTCTTATTTCTATTAATCTTTTATATTCTACATTATTTCCTATTTCTACTTTAAGAAACTATATCCTACATTATATTTTCTACTCTACTGCTTAGCCGTGTCCCATAGAGACAAAGCAGAACAGGCCTTAACAGAGAATAAGAGATTGACATGGGAAACATGCACTAAAGAGACCCTTTTGTTCTTATTTTTTTCTGCCACGTCTTTGGCAAGTCTTGACTAGAAAATTATTTTTGGGGTTCCATTCCCAATGTTACAAACACTAAAAGAGTGAATGATTCTTGTTCAATGTTGGTGATTCTCTCAGAGTAATGCCTTATCATTATTTTTCTGGATAGCTGCAAATTTCTGATGGCAATAGCTTCGGACCAATAGGTAAAAAAGCGATTTAAAAAAATCTTTCTGACTTCTTATCCAGAATCTTCCGGCTTATATAAATTTGTACTTCATCAGAGTTGTTTCCGTCTTGTGAGACATTATTAGTCCAGCAAGTAGCTGCATGAGAGGCTCAGCCGTTCCAGTCTTGCATCTTTCTTTCAGCACCTGAGCAGTTCCGGTTTTACGTCATGGACTCCCTTTTCTACCAAGGGCTAGGACGGCAGCTCCTGAGCAGGTATATGTTACATTCCATTATATGTTATACATGCTAATCTTCCCTAGGGCATGACATAGCTTGATCTTTAGTAAAAGACTCTCTGGGGTAGACCCTAAATCTGCCATCCATGCCATAGAGCAAGGACATCAGAATGCTCTTGTTCATTAAGAACGAAGCATTGTATCTTGAATGAAGAGATGTGAGCCATTAGAGATTCTAACCTCCTGAGCCATTTCAAACTCCTTTCCATTTATGTAAGAACTTTCGTAACATGTCATGAAGTTGTTTCGTCAATTTTTGCAAGTTTTTATTCTTAATTCTTGAATATCATAATAATTGATATCTCTGATTATTCATTGTTAATTGGTAAATGCAGTTACATAAGTTAATTCTAAGTAATTCCAGTTTCTGCGTGAGTTTTCTGTTTTCTGTAAGTGTACGTATCATCCTCAAACTCTCCCATTTACGTGTCTAGTTGAACATTAATTCTTGGTTTTGTAATTGAATAACTATTGCAAGAATGGAAATAATTATTTTTTTGTACTTTTTTTGTAATTCTTTCTTGAATACGAGCTGCCCAAGATGATGAAGTCGGTCATGCGGAAATTTTGGTACTGGAGGAATGTCTTTTATTAGGCAGATTACGTTCTCAGCATTAGTGCTCCTGCTCTTAGGATGGAACTGAAATGAATGCATATCTACAGATGCTTTCAAGCTGTTGTAGTTGATTTTAAATGTTAGAAATTGCTTTTTGATATATAGGTTTACTACTACTACTACTACTACTACTACTACTACTACTACTACTACTACTACTACTAATAATAATAATAATAATAATAATAATAATAATAATAATAATAATAATAATAATAATAATAATAATAATAATAATAATACCCTCAGTACTCTTTCCAGTATTCTGGCTTGTTTTTGTGCTTTTCGTGATTAATGTCATTTGTAAGAGAAGATATTGTTGATGGTAAATCCTGTGTGTGTGTGTGTGTGTGTGTGTGTGTATTATTGCAATGCTAGCAATCATTTTCATATATGTCATACAAGGATTCATATCCACCGACTGCTTCGTATCTGTTAAAACAGTGAGGAAAAGGTTGTTTCTTCTTGCGTATTGTTTTCTTCGATTTTTTTTTTTTTTTTTTTTTTTTGAATCGCCCTTGGAGCCCTTCGGCAGATACCATAGCACACAATTCCTGATCCGGGCAAAAGGCTCTGTCTGAAAGTGGTTTGCCGAGCCGCCGCTGAGCGCCGTTGTCGAGGCGTTCGGAATCGTCAATTTCGGATCATCGCCCCTACTCCCATTACTCGGGCTCCGAGAGGACCCGCAACCCTCCTCTCAACTCCACTAACTCAGTATGAGCTAAGCCATTGTTGAGTGTGGGTGTCGTGCACCCATTTTCTTTCTCCCTTGTAAGGTATTAAGTCGACCGTTTAACTTGACGCTTTTCGGATATGTGATCTTGTTTTAATGCTTTGAAAATTACATAGGAATGATGTTAGAGTTTTTTAATTGTGTGAATGATGTCATGTCGACAGTGCACTGTTAAACGGGATCAACAGGAATATCCTTAAAAAGTGATATAACTTGACATTCCGAAGTAGAATACGACGAGGCGAAGGGCGAGAACGAGAAGGGTAGTTCTTGTTAGATATCTCGTCCCTCATAACTCAGGTAAGTCATAAAAAAAAAAACATGCTTGGGACTTAAGCCTTGTTATTGTCTCCGTTAATTATGTATTGTAAATGTATGAATAAATTTGCTTGATTTACGGGTAAATGAAGAATTTTCGTTATGGTAAATCAGTTAAGTGAGTTTCTTGAAAAAAATAAACTTATTGCAAAAAGTCAACACGGTTTCAGGCCAAAATTATCAACTGAAACTGCCTTATTGAAAATATCAGATGAAATATACAAAAATATAGATAATAAGAAAATATCATTGCTACTACTACTCGATCTTTCTAAAGCTTTTGATAGTGTACACCATACCACTCTATTAGAAAAATGCAAAAAAATGAACATTGACCCAAGCTGGTTCGAGAACTATTTAAAAAACCGCTACCAGTCAGTCAGAATAAAAGATGTAGTCTCAAGTCGCAAGAAGGTATTGTTTGGGGTCCCTCAGGGATCGATCCTAGGACCTATACTTTTTCTAATATATGTAAACGATCTAGTAAAATATTTACCTAACTGTTATGTCATTCAATATGCTGACGATACTCAAATCTTAATTGAAGGAGAAATTAATGATTTAGAAAATATTATTCGTAGAGCAGAAGAAATTTTGTATATGGCTAAACGTTACTTTCTAAAAAATGGTCTGTTACTTAATGAAACTAAAACCCAATCTATTCTTATCGGATCCAGACAATTATTATCAGAAGTTGATGACAATCTTCATATAAATTTTAACGGTAATATCATTAAGCCAATGAACTCGGTAAAGAACCTAGGTGTCTATTTTGACCGTTACATGAATTTTGAAATGCATATAGATGAAATTTATAAAAAAGTAATGGGTACTCTAATATATCTAAATAGGGTAAAAGACTCATTTGAAACATCAACTCGTATAATAATTGTCCAGTCCTTAGCTATGAGTTTAATTAATTACTGTCTCAAAGTTTGGGGATGTACCAATAAGACTCAATTACAAAGAATACAAAAGTTACAAAACTTTGCAGCACGAGTGGCTGTTGGCAATGTAAGAAAATACGAGCACATCTCTCCTGTTTTAAAAGATCTAGAATGGATAAAGATTAGAGATAAATATGTTTTTGATATATGTACCTTTGTTTTTAATATACTAAGAAACAATATTCCTGATTGCTTGTATAATTTTTCTACAGTAAGCTCAGTTACCGGGTTAACTACCCGTCAAGGGGAAGATTTATTAGTACGAAGGTCTAAAACTGATATTGGCTCAAGAGATATAAACATTCGTGGACCTCATTTATATAATCAGCTTCCCAGAGAACTAAAAAATGCTGGTTCAGTGTATACTTTTAAATATAATCTTAAGAAGTTGCTCTTAAAGGAAGATTTTACTTGTAAATTTTAATGGTACACTCATCTTTATGATTTGCTTGTTTTAGTATGTCTATATCGTACACCACAGATGTCTATCTGGAATATATATGTATCTTATTTAAATACCCAATGTACATTGGAATAAAGGATTATTATTATTATTATTATTATTATTGTTTCGGAGGATTTAAAAAAAAAAAAAAGAAGCTTAGGAGAGAAGTCTCGCTACGAGTATGTTCCAGTATCAAATTGAAGTTCCTTGGCCGTGTGTAAATTAGGTTGAGTCAACAGGTGGTCAACGAAACGCGAATCGCCCATTCCGTCCTGCTATTTATTACGTTCTCAATTGTGTACTGCAATATTTTTTCTGTAGATAATTTATAAAGGTGAATAATAATAATAATAATAATAATAATAATAATAATAATAATAATAATAATAATAATAATAATGAAAATAATAATAATAATAATAATAATAATAATAATAATAATAATGATAATAATAATAATAATAATAATAATAATAATAATAATAATAATAATAATAATAATAAAAATAATAATTAATGTAATAATTATAATAATAATAATAATTTGTAAGTTTGTATCATGCATATAGAAGTCACTTTGATATATATATATATATATATATATATATATATATATATATATATATATATATATATGTGTGTGTGTGTGTGTGTGTGTGTGTGTGTGTGTGTGTGTGTGTGTGTGTGTGTGTGTGTGTGTGTGTGTGTGTGTGTGTG
>JAXCGZ010020797.1:172500-187500 GCA_037179515.1 Halocaridina rubra
GATAAATGGGAACATTAAAAGAAAATAGACAATGATATAACCCAATATGGCAATACTAATATTATTCCACTTATTCTAGAAATTCAGCATCAAATTCTGCCTAATGGAAATGTATTTGCTGCTTAGCTTAAACTTTTGAAATCTCCACTGACTCTACAACATGGCTTGGCAACTCATTCCACTTGCTTGTGGTAGTTGGAATGAAACTTCTTTACTGATTGGTATTAAATCTCACATAAGAAAATTTTCGACCATTGACATTGTCTGTATTTCTAGTAAAGCGTGTAGGATAGATTAAACTAGATATAAACCTATTTAAAGAATGATTAACATTGTATTGAATTTTATACCTTAAGGAACGTGAGCTAACAGCATGTCTATGCCGAAAGTCGTTGCTTAATTTGGGAATAAGAAATTGTATCCATTAATCAAAGATGAGAATCTACAGCCAATGATCAGACTGGGAGCAAAAGTGCAGAGTAGGATATATATAATATTTAAAACATTTTAGAGACATAATAGATATATCTGAAAATCATGAGATTTCCTTAAATTACCAAGTTTTTTTTAATGCATCTGAAGAAGATACACAATGAATATGTGGTCTGAAAGCTATTCCTAGAATCTTGAACGAATTACGTAATACTAAAGGAATATTGTCAATGAGGATTTCTTGTATGTGGAAAATTAAGAATTCTGGACATGCTTTCAATATTATTTTGTGATTGTTTGGCATTTAACCTCATGCCTCACATCTTTCGCCAAACACTGATTTTAGGATGATCTCTATTCAGAGACACAGAAACAGCTAGAATCATGTTCGGGGATGGAGCAGCTGTGGTTGAGGAGGCTTCTTCAGAATAGCCAACAAGCTTCTTTTCCAAACGTCTCCTCATATCCTGAGTACTATACAGGGTGAAAAGCAAGGTTCCAAGAACACTATCATTAGGGACACCTGAGATCACATTACTGAATGCAGTGTAATGGCCATCTACCATCATCCTTTGAGCCGTGTTGCTTGAATATTGCACAATAAAGCTAAGAAAAGAACCACCAATAACCATGTTTCTTAATTTAAAAATTAGTTCCTCTTAAAATGATCAATGATAACACTACAGTTAAACCCTGATCAAATTTCAGTGCTTTTTGGATAGCTGTTGAAATTTTCCGTAAAGCACCACAAATGGCCAGACTTTTATGAAAACCAAACTGCAAATTTGGAAGAAATTCAACACACGCACTGCATAATTATGGAGGCTCTTTATCAGCCGTCACTTAAGAACTTTAATCAAAATAGAAGTTAAGGTCACTGGGCAACAATAAGTTGGGGAATAATTCTAAAATAGACATTTAAAGAGAAAAGTCGCTTTGCAAAGTCTCCAACAACTGAAAAAAACTTCCAGACTTGATCAGTGTTCGATATAGCACTGACAGTTTGGGGTACCAATAGATCAACACTTGTTTAAAAAACAGAAGAAATAATTCATTAGGATCAGTGCTGACATAAGCTTCTTCGTCTAGGAATAGACGTTTAACCTCACGGGAATGAAATGCTAATAATGTTTATATGGGTTCCGGATAATCAAGTCTGTGGCATATAGAACATTAATTATAGCTTTTTGTTAGGTGAGTAAATATTAAAAAAAAAAAAAAAAAATCAGTATATACTCGAAGGCTGCGGGGTACACCCGCAGCCTTTGAGTATATACTGATTTAGTTTTTTGTTTTTTTACTATTTACTCACCTAAAAAAACCTATAATTAATGTTCTATATGCCACAGACTTGATTATCCTGAACCCATATAGACATTATTAGCATTTAATTCCCGTGAGATTAAATGTCTATTCTTAGACGAAGAAGCTTGTGTCAGCACTGATCCTAATGGATTTTGTTCTGTTTTTTTAAACAAGTGTTGATCTATTGGTACCCAAAACTGTCAGTGCTATAGCGAACACTAATCAAGTCTGGAAGTTTTTTTTTCCTGTTGCTGAAGAATTGACAAAGTGACTTTTCTCTTTAAATGTCTATATGGGTTCAGGATAATCAAGTCTGTGGGATATAGAACATTAAATATAGCTCTTTGTTTGGTGAGTAAATAGTAAAAAAAATCAATAAAAATTGAGTATATGCTCGGAGGCTGCGGATGTAAACTTTAAAAATGTATTACTCTTATCAAATACCCTATGAGAATTAATACACCAACATCAGTTACGGTTCTTTTTCTATGACTACATCAACACCGAATAGTCTTTGATATTTATTACACATTATTTATTATCCCTTTACATCTGACAAGTCACAACACTTCCCAGTTCTGTTTTTCTATGATTTATGTTTTCTTCGTACCTAGACCTGATGAGAGCAATTTTTTGCCCGTCCTGGTGTCACAGTCTTAAAAACATGAACTAGAAATTAAGAGATGGCGTAATAATTGACTTCTGTTTTAAGTATGTAACTCTCGGATCATTCATTGCTCTAATAACTAAGCACTTTACTAGAAAATGATAGATATTTTTGAGAGTTTTACTTTTTATATATTTGGCAAATTTTATATGCTACGATAGTCACTGCAGTAGGCTGGTACCACAGTATGATGTAATCTGTTTGCTTTTCGGGAGAGGACTGTTATTAATGTTTTTTTTGCTAATAAAATTGAAAGGCACTGATGTAATGACCAGTAATTAAAACGTGTAGACTAACTAAATTCATTATAAATATACATTAGAAAACTCATTAATATATTCATATGGTAACTGCATAAGTAAAAAATTACAGAATGTTCTAAATACTACTGTGACAATGGTTTGATGAAATGCATCGTGAAGATCTCCAGGAGCATTTAGCGCTATGTAAATACTGAAATTACCAAATGATAAAGTAAATGTGCCCAGAATGTTCTTTCTGTTGCCACCAAAGGAATCTTCATATAAATCAGTGGTTGTACTCAGCTAAGGACAAAATGAATTTGTGGCACTCTTTTACAGTTTCTGTTGTGAAATATAAAGTTTGGCAGGCTCAGTGAGTATCCCATTAGAGATGTGAGGTCAGTAATGCATCAATATCTTTAATGGTTCAGGCTTCTATGAAAGACATATTGGCTCCTCCGTATCTCTAAAGTCTCTTCATTAAATGGCTAAGAGAGGCTACGTCTATATTTTTTCCAGTGTCATTTGGGATTAAAATGAAGTAAGCAATATTTTCCGTTACTCGTAGGGTATCTTCGGTCAGCTCAAAAGACTATGTAAGTATACCGTTAGGTGTTTGGGGTCTATGATGGAAGAGTATCTTAGGAACTTAGGCATCTAAAAACACTTTAATAATTGTTCCACAGCTCTCATGTTTCATTCATTCACCTGGAGTGCACTTGAAGAGGTGTTCTGTTGGATGGACTGAACATAAAGAGCTAGGCATCTCTTCGGCACATTGATCTCCGAAGATGTTTGATGTGTATATAACTGGTAAAGTGGAAGGTCATTACTTGGTTCATTTACTTCTCAAGTCATGTTTAATGGAGTCTTCTGTGTTAGTAAGAGAGGGATGGGGGGTAAGGAAGAGGGTTGGAGAAGGAAAAAAAGGGGGAAAATACGAATTGGAACATCTATATTGGAGATAAATGTTGGTGTGATTTAGTATTTTTATTTAAATTTATTATTGCTTTTGATCTAATGAAAATAACTTAGTCAAATTTATAGTACATTTAAAAGCTAGTTTTTTTTTTTTTTTGGAATATGAGCTGAAGCTATTTGACAAGTGAAAACTTATTATTAGAGAGTCACAGACTACGTTAAAGTTGATGAAAATATTATTTTATTAAGCAACTAGAATTTTAAATTCACCCACAAGTTGCAAAAGTTTTATAAATGAAGTAATTGTACCATTCAAATGTATTGTAATTAGACAAAACGTGCCTCAAAATATTTGAACGGAGATATTTACATAGCAATTAGGAAAATTTGAACATGTGAATGCCGTGCTTTTAAAAACATTCCCGGGCAGTGCACATTAGTGCATAATTAGACTGTGACTATATAACTTGAGTGGTGGGATCAATCCAAGAATAGGCACCAGATATAATTTTTATATGTTTAATATAGGATTGAGGCAAAAGCCTAACTTAATCGAACCATAAATTTCCCTATTCATTCCTGACAAGGTGCATCATTTGGGATCGAGGTTGAACGCAGGTGCATCATCTGGGTTTGAGGAACATCAGGTGTCAGGAGAGTGACTGATCCAAGTGGAATAACAGGGAAGGAGTGGGTACGAATAGAGGTTTAAAGGGAGGTTTACACGGTCAAACGGTTCGTCGAACGCGGTTCGACAGACAAGTGTTTGAAGTGATGTTCGAACGTGTGAACGGGGTATTTGGTTGTCGAACACGTTGTCGAACGTGTTCGACGAACCGTTTGACCGTGTAAACCCCCCTTTAATGAGAAAAACAACAGGAACAAAAACTGTTAGAAATAGAGGGGGAAAATGTAAACAATGTTTATGAATCTCTACAAGAGAAATTTGGCACTAGTTTGCGTAACCACGTTATTCCAGTTTGCAGAAAAGAGACCATTTCGGTTGTCGGTTGGATGTTCAGTCACACACACACACACACACACACACACACACACACACACACACACACAACACACACACACACACACACACACACACACACAATGTAAATTTGAAAAATAGCTTCATAAAAGTAAACATTCTACTGCAAGATGTTTCGTTTTTCTGAAGTAATCTGAAATAAACTCTCTTTGCTTGTCAGAATCCCTCTTCTCTATATTGGCAACCGCTTTGTCCTCTCTCTGGAAACTACCAGTTTAGGTATTAACGGTAACACTACTTTACGTCGTTTGAAACGAGATGGGTATATACTGTCTGGGCAATTTGTATCTTTTCACTCAAGGTATTTTTGCATTTTTGTCTAATTATAGATGTATTTTGGCACCATACGCCACTTGGTCTTGCACTTATACATACTAAATAAAAATTAAGGTTTTTTTTTATTAATATTTTGAGCAGATACCTCCCATTTGACAATACCCTCCCCTTTAAACATTGCAACAATCACGGATGACTTTATTAATAGTTATGATATCTTCTATTTCTTTTATATTATCAAACAGGAATAAGTCAACCCTCGGACCATAAGACATATTTAAACTTTCTGCTTCGCTCTACCATATGTTGACATCCACTTCGGTCTTCAAACAAGGTTTAAGCTCTAGAGACGATATCAATACTTGGTAACTATTTCTTCATACGCAGAGCTAAAGATTATTCGGCAGGGCTAAAGATTATCACCCAGTTTAATAAAATGTAAGTCACGTAATATATCTAAATGTTTCTTTATACTTATTCCTAAAATAAAATCTGTTGCATTTATAAACTTCTCAAGACGTCTTCGATTTTGGCGCTTCGTTTATTGAGACGGATATGCCAAACTATCGACTACAAATGCTTTCTTGATCAAATAATTTTCTGTTCCATTTTCTCTTTCGAGCTTGTGAAGTTGAGTCCTTTCACACATTTGTCACTTCAACTACTACTGTAATTCGTAGATTTAGTGTCCTTGGAGTTCCTCACGGCTTTTATATTCAACTTTATTCAGTGTTGAGATCATAGCAATTTATTTTCAGGAAGACCAGTGCGGCATCCATAGAATCTCTTTCCAACGGGGAGAAAGAGGCGGTATCAATATTGACCAATGTAAAACAAACATCTATTTCTATTTTTGTACAATGGCTATTCTTATACAATTCAAGAGTAACTTATAAGTATATATGTAATTGAACTAATAAGTAAGAGGGTAATAACACACTGGTCATATTTTGCATTTTCCTAACTCTTTTGCAATTAACTGTAGTATATATATATATAATATATATATATATATATATATATATATATATATATATATATATATATATATATATATATATATATATATATATATATGCAAGTACTGGATTTGACTAGTTACGGCCTGGAAGTCATCCCATCGTTGTCATAATATGAATAGTACCAGGCATGCGAATGTGAATTATCTCTCAAAAGACATGCCCTGAACATCACAAGTCGGATAAAAGTACCTGGTTTTAGACATTAATCTAGGTAAGCATTCAGTAATATTTAAGTATTTCTAGACAGGTAACATGATCAACAACTCTTGATATTGTTAATATATTTCCTTAGATTTAAAGCTGATATATTTCCATCAAGTAGTATCTTTATAATTTCTATAGTGAACTCTTTAAGATGATAATGATAAAAATATAGTTCGCTTTTAAATAAAGAAAAAAAATTCTATTATTGTCTTCATTTACCCACAGCGTTTGTCTGTTCAAAATGAAGGAAAGGGAAGCATTGTAATGTACTGCTGCTCATATGACACGTGTTGTTTTGAAGATTGTTCAGTGTGGAGATCGTAAGTCTGTTTTATGAGTTGCCGAGTGAAAGAAATGACCCGTAGCCATAAGCTTCGTTGAGTGTCGGTTTAAATATAATAAAAAACAATGAAAATTTTTTCTCCAAATCTAAGTCATATGAGGTACTGCTTTGATTGAGGCTCGGTGTATCACCCTTTTTTGAAGTAAGTAATTAAATGTGACTATTACACCTACTTGTTATTTTTTTTTGGGGGGGGGCTTTGTGGAAAATCGGCTCAGGCTGTATTTGAGAGTTTAAGCTGTTTACTTGGCAGGAACTGCTGTGGTTGGTCACCACAGTGGGGGGTTGGGGCTTGCCCCGGCTGACGAATACCCATTGTATTGTAATGAAAATAAAAGTTTATTATTATTATTATTATTATTATTATTGTTATTTTCATAATTAAAGAAAATAAATATTTTTTTTTATTTTTCTCGTCAAGTTTTGACGTCCACGCAAAACACTATGAAAGCAAACTGCAATTACGCTTCAACAGGGAAACTCTCTCTCTCTCTCTCTCTCTCTCTCTCTCTCTCTCTCTCTCTCTCTCTCTCTCTCTCTCTTCTCTCTCTCTCTCTCTCTCTCTCTCTCTCTCTCTCTCTCTCTCTCTCTCTCTCTCTCTCTCTCTCTCTCTCTCTCTCTCTCTCTCTCTCTCTCTCTCTCTCTCTCTCTCTCTCTCTCTCTCTCTCTCTCTCTCTCTCTCTGTACTAGCCTGCTGGCTAGTACAGTGGTAACGCGCTGGCTTCGCATTCACGAGGTCGAAAGATCGGTTCCCGTCCAAGACCGAGAGTTTAAGCTGTTTACTGGCAGGAACTGCTGTGGTTGGACACCACAGTGGGGGGTTGGGGCTTGCCCTGGCTGACGAATACCCATTGTATTGAAATGGAAATAAAGTTTGTTGTTTTGTTGTTCTCTCTCTCTCTCTCTCTCTCTCTCTCTCTCTCTCTCTCTCTCTCTCTCTCTCTCTCTCTCTCTCTCTCTCTCTCTCTCTCTCTCTCTCTCTCTCTCTCAACTTTTAGGTTTCTAAAGGATTTTGTTTCCTTTCAACTGAACATCTTTCATTTTAATAAAAAAAATAAATTCCCTTTTTCTTACAATTATTTCCTTAGTTTCTTTTATCTCAAGAGACGATGATCTGAACTAGGATTCCATAAGCCAGGTCAAAAAATGCATCACCCACACACACTAATTGCAGCCCTGTCGTTCTTTTCAATAGGGGCCATGTTTGCTTGTCTCGTATGATACCTTGATTGTTGGGTCTTTTCTATAGTGTTTATTTTTTTTATCCCACCTCCATTCTTTTTGTTTTTCTTCTTCTTCTTAATTCTCCCATCTTGATGCAATCCTTTTGTTGTTACATTTGTTCACCAATGTCGTTGTTGTTGTTGTTCTGTCTCTGTGGGAAAAATTTCAAGTATCTTCATAGATGAATCATGGAAACTTTGGAGAAATCTACACGCAGAATACCCATAAGGAAAACACTAAGTATGTTCCGGTTTTACGTCACGGACTCCCTTTTCTACCAAGGGCTAGGACGGTTGCCTTCTTGCGAGGGACTTGTTTTGGCAGATGTAATCCTTACGCTGAGTGCATGCCCTTGCTAATCTCAGACCGTGACGGGGCGCGAACCCTCGACCTGACGCATCAGAGTCGCGGACGCTACCGGTTGAGCCACGGCGACTACAAAACACTACGTATGTATGAATCCTTTTTCGCTTTCTCAAAGAATTCTATTATTTAATCGTCAGGAGGGGGCTGGGAATTCCCTTTTCCGTATTGTTTTCCTACAAAGCCTTACGATATATATATACAGTGGTCGATTACAATGGAAAAATGAATCAACGAAGTGCTGAAATCTGATAGACTGTATTTTAATCAATGTTCAGAGCTGTGAAGATGGACTAAAATGCAGTTTGAAACATCTCAACACTCCATCGTTTCATAACCTCTGCTCATCTGTGTCACGTGTTCATGATTTTGTAATATTTAGACACACACAAATATATATATATATAATATATATATATATATATATATATATATATATATATATATATATATATATATATATATATATATATATATATATATATATATATATATATATATATATATATATATATATATATATATATATATATATAAGTATGATTCTTGGGGAATCGTCCTTGATAGCTGTGGCTCCCCTCCTCCCTCTCTCTCTGGTCCGTGGAAGGGACCTCTTTTGATAGGTCAGAATACGAAACGGGTGACACGTTCTATACACGGACATTATGGCTGGACAATGGGATCTGGCCTTTGGCAACAATGAGCGTATCTTTGATCTAGTTGAGACCACTGTCTACTTGTCTCGACATTATTAATTACTCTCCTATTCACATTTAGATTAGTACATGGAATCATTTGGAAAGAGGGACCAGGGTAAGGTGGGGGGAGGGGAAGGCGATGTGATGGGCCAGGGTTGAAAGGCCTGAAAAAAAAAGGAGTGATCATCTGGAGGGATTGCACTGAAATTGGAATGCTATTGTTACTGCCAGGGTGGTTTTGAGAGAGAGAGAGAGAGAGAGAGAGAGAGAGAGAGAGAGAGAGAGAGAGAGAGAGAGGAGAGAGAGAGAGAGAGAGAGAGAGAGAGAGAGAGAGAGAGAGAGTTCTTTGAGTCTTCTGTTTTGTCATACTGTTTGTGAAATGCTATTTATTGTGGTCCTCCCAATGCATCACTATTTTCTATATAACAGTTCAAAGAGGATTATATATATATATATATATATATATATATATATATATATATATATATATATATATATATATATATAAAAAGAAAATTTCTAAGATATTTATAAAATATGTTTGGTGGATATTCATTTGGAACAAAAAAAAAAAGTAGGAAAGCTATTTCATTGTGAAAATTAATATAAGTATTAATGTTCACGATGAAATATCTTTCCTACTTGGGTTTCTTTGTTGCAAATGGATATCTACCCAAAATATTTTATAAACATCTTAGAAATTCTCTTAAGATTTTTTACTCCAAACTTATAAAGGAAGGTCCCAAAAAGATGCAGATGTACATAGAATTGCCCTATTATAATGATAATTTAAACTATTGCATAAAAAGCAATTAACTAAAATTTTCTACAAATACTACCCTCATATTAAACCATGCATTTTATTTTATAACAACCATAAACTTAAAAATTAAGTAATCCATAAGGACAAGTTACCTGATTCATTATGTTCGATGGTAGTTTACCAATTCAACTGAATGCCAACTAGCATGTGTTGGCTCAACTAAGAAATGTGTATTAGTTAGATACCACAAACGCCACGGGTCATCTTGTCGTTCTGGAAAAATATTGTCAGCTCCAGTAAACTCAAGCATTCGAGAATACTGTTCTGATGTCTGTAAGTGTAATTTCAGTGTAAATGATTTCAAAATATTATACAGAGGAAAAAACGACTATGAAATCTTGATAGCAGATCCATTATTTATTTCAAAAACGATTCCTAAATTAAACAAAGATGGCTGGAGTTGCACTCTCAGAATTTTGTAAAGGAAATTTTATTAGTGTGAAAGTGTTTATTTTTTTAATTCTACATGTGCTTAGATATATGTTAATTTCATTCTTTGTTTGTGTGAATGAACTGTATATATAAATATTACTTATTTACAGCTATAGTTTTGTTTGATTAGAATAACTGTTCATGTATATGTCTTTTTCATTACTTTTATCGTTACATGAATATGAACACAGTGAATGTTTGAAACGTTGTTGTGTGAGGTATAAGGAGATTAAATAAGTTAAATATGTTCTACGATGTTTGCTTGGACCGTTCTTGCCCTTCAGTTTATTATTATTATTATTATTATTATTATTATTATTATTATTATTATTATTATTATTATTATCTTCATCTTCATCTTCAGCTTCATCAAGTGTTGATGTTTTTTGTTTCAAAGTAATGATTTGCAACTATGCAAGAAAGGTTTATTGTGATTTCATTGTTATTATCAAAAGATCATAAATTTTATTGTATAAGAGGCATCCAAAAGCATAGTATATATTAAAAGAGAAAATGGAGTATTTGATTTTGTTAGAGTACAGATATTACACCTGCTTCTAGTACTTAACCTAACCTAACCTAACGTGAAATTAGATCTGGTAAAATGGTCGTTCTCTTTTTTGATTAGCTTTGTTTGATGAGAATTTTTCCATACTGTAATTCCCTCAAAGGCGAAACTAATTATTTGGATGACATTAATATCTATTTTTAGATTTATTTTGAAAACTTTGGAGGTTATTTAGTAGACACTGTTACTTGCCTAACTATTCAAGGAATGAGCAGTTCAACTCCCAAGTATGACTCTTGGAATAAAAAGGGGAGAGTAGTGGATTCCCTCGTTTAGTAAATACCACCTTTTTGATAATAGGAATAGCTCTTGCATTGAGAATGACGAAGCTTGTTGGTCTCATATAAAAGAATGGTAAATGAAAATAATATGTAAGAAAAAAAGGGAGGCGAAGATGAAGAAGAAATAATATTGGGGTGGATATTATTACCTGAGGCAATAGGACGTTGTACTCACTGTAATTTGGCCTTTTTTTTTTATTGGTATATTTACAACAATGCAATAGCAGCCCAAACTTGAACTCTGTGACATCATTTATTGAAAATGATGATTGTTATTGGTGAAAGAATTTTATTCCAGTCATTGGCGGAGTAAGCCAAATCAATTCGGTGCCGGTCCCAAGCCCCAATAGGTGTAGAGGTCTGATATCAAGCATGATTTCAAAGAGGGTAGTGAGAAACAGCGACCTGTATACACACGGGAATGATACCAATAATGAAGAAAAAGAAGTTTTTAGAGGGATTTTTTTTCCATTGGCATGAGGAAGTATGCCTCATTGCAAGTTGCTTCTCTTTTAAGGGGGGTTTACACGGTCAAACGGTTCGTCGAACGCGGTTCGACAGACAAGTGTTTGAAGTGATGTTCGAACGTGTGAACGGGGTATGTGGTTGTCGAACACGTGTTCGACAACCACATACCCCGTTTACACGATCGAACATCACTTCAAACACTTGTCTGTCGAACCCCGTTCAACGAACCGTTTGACCATGTAAGCCCCCCTTTATTCATATTACAAATCTCCCAGGGTAGTAACCTTAAATTCCTCAGCCCCCCCCCCCTTAACGTACTGCATTAACCCTATCCCCATTCTAATGCCCTCCTGTCCCCCCAACCCCCGAGCCAAGTATTGTAGGACGTCCACCCCCAGCAACATCGTTAAATTCGCCTTAAGGGGGGTTTACACGGCCAAACAGTTCGTCGAACACGGTTCGACAGACAAGTGTTTGAAGTGATGTTCGAACGTGTGAACGGGGTATTTGGTTGTCGAACAAGTTCGACAAACGTGTTCGACAACCAAATACCCCGTTCACACGTTCGAACATCACTTCAACCACTTGTCTGTCGAACCGCGTTCGACGAACCGTTTGACCCTGTAAACCCCCCTTTAGTCTTATGTGGGAATATGACCCCTAATGACTTTGCGATGTGGTTTGGAACTCGATGTCACCATCTGCTGCTCTTCTTAATATAAAACCTTTTTTTTATTTTTTTTTTATTTTTTCCCCCTCTGCCTCCCTTACTCCCGTCCTCTCAGTCCTTATGCTACTTTACCTTCACAAGTCTGGTTCCTCTGTACTGTAGGCTAATGTGTTTGTTGTACTTACCTATAACTCTGCATTTATGAAGTTTTTTTTTTATCCACTTGTGTATTTCTCAGCACTTCTGCTGTACAATGGCAAGTACGGTGACCTGCTTTTAGCATTAGTCTAATAGCATTTTATTGTTATTATTATTATTATTATTATTATTATTATTATTATTATTATTATTATTTATATTGTTATTATTATTTTTTTATTATTATTATTATCAATATTATTATTATTATTATTATTATTATTATTATTATTATTATTATTATTATTATTATTATTATTATTGTTATTATTATTATTATTATTATTATTATTATTATTATTATTATCATCATTACTCACTACTTTTCTATTTTTTTTAAGAAAAAATAAATTAATATAGGAAACACCTCTACTCATTTCAAATAGATCAGTGCTATGTTTATTTCTTCGAAAAGTCCTTTTTCTGCTACTACTACGAGTGATAGTGCAACTGCCTGTTTCTTCTGCTGTTTTTAATACGATGCAATCACAGATGATGTACATGCAAGCTCTTTGCGGTTCCCGCACCGTTCATACATATGTACAGAAACGAATTTGCTCACTGGTGAGCGCACACACATGCATTATTATTTACGGTACACGTGATGAATGATCGAATAAATGTACCTTCCCCCCCTCCCCCCGAGGATTCGAAGCGTATTGTCGGTACCTTTGATCACTGGTTGTTACGCTTAGTCAAATAAATTCTTTTTACCGATTATTTATACACACTCTCTCTCTCTCTCTCTCTCTCTCTCTCTCTCTCTCTCTCTCTCTCTCTCTCTCTCTCTCTCTCTCTCTCTCTCTCCTCTAGAATAAAGGTACATTAATATTGTATTATCATAGATATATATATATATATATATATATATATATATATATATATATATATATATATATATATATATATATATATATATATATATATATATATATATATATATATATATATATATATATATATATATATATATCTTATTTAAGGAGATAAACTAATATTATATAATCAGAGTATTAGTAAACTTCCTATATAATAATAATAATAATAATAATAATAATAATAATAATAATAATAATAATAATAATAATAGAACTACTCTGTTACTACCAAGGACAGAAAGAGAGAGAGAGAGAGAGAGAGAGAGAGAGAGAGAGAGAGAGAGAGAGAGAGAGAGAGAAGGTAAGAAAAGTCGAAGCGAGGAACGTGTGTAGCGGGGGCAGTGCAAGTTCCTTTTGGCGCTCGCCTGAAAAATGACTTCCGACTCTCTCTACTTCTTTTTGCTGTCACTGGTGGGCGGTAGTTATAGCTGGGATTGGGGGAAGGGGGGGGACTTTAGGAGGGAGTGGAATTAAGAAGGCCGGGAGGGAGTAGCTCTCTGTCTTCTTGTTCCATGATATTGCACATAAATGTTGGGAGATATTTTTCAGGACATTTTTCTGTGGTTTGGGAAAGGAATGGGAGTTTACAAAGTAATTGTAATATTTTTTTTTCTCCTGGGGAAGTCCAACTGTTTGATGTCGAAGAGTTCGCATTATTTGTAAGATTCACAATACATAATTTTCTTATATATATATATATATATATATATATATATATATATATATATATATATATATATATATATATATATATATATATATATATATATATATATATATACATACATACATACATACATACATACATACATACATACATACATACATACATACATACATACATACATACATACATACATACATACATACATACATACATACATACATACATACATACATACATATATATATATATATATATATATATATATATATATATATATATATACATATATATATATATATATACATATATATATATATATATATATATACATATATATATATATATATATATATATATATATATATATATATATATATATATATATATATATATATATATATATATATGTATACATACATACATACATACATACATACATACATACATACATACATACATACATACATACATGCATGCATGCATGCATACATACATACATACATACATACATACATACATACATACATACATACATACATACATACATACATACATACATACATATATATATATATATATATATATATATATATATATATATATATATATATATATATATATATATATATATATATATATATATATAACTATTTTCTTAGAAAATAAATCAATAAAACTAATACTTGGAAAGAAACGAGAAAATCTTTTTCTAATTGTTGCCATTATCATTTGCCCTTTAACCAATTTGAGTGCCTTAAAGAGTGAAAATCTGTATAGCTGTGGTGAAAAGATTCCTCATTTTCTTTCCCTCATATGGTAAACCTTGCCAACTCAGCAAACTCAGTAAGTACACTATTATAAGAAAGAAAGTAATTGTGGCCTTCGACGAGGGAAAAAGCGACCGACCCGCTGTTCTCATATAAAAAAAAAACCTTATTTCTTTTCTTATAAACTCTTTGTAAATGTACTCACATGCTATTTTGGAGAAAAAGAATGTTAAATATGTTACACTATCTCTAAGCCGTACAAAAAATGGTCTATTCTTCATGGATAGACTTAAATAAGTGGTATAATTTACATTATGCGACTTCGTGGGAATCTTGTTTGCAAATAAATTCTATGTCCCAAATCATCGTCACTTTCATCTTCAGTTTTTCACTCTGTTCATTGGGATCGCTTACACTTACGAGTCCAGCCTCCTTCACTCATATCGCTTGCTTACCAGACACTTTATCTATTTTCATCTCTTTCAAATCTATTCAGGCTAATCTCCTCA
>JAXCGZ010020797.1:195000-197500 GCA_037179515.1 Halocaridina rubra
CTCCTCCCCCCCCCACCTTCCCTTCTTTTGATGAGGATAAGGCTTGAGATGAGAATCCTTAACAATGAAAAATATTTTAGGACGTGATAGGAATTCCTCTGCAGGAATGTTTTGAGAAGGTTTCAGATAGAGGATAAAGCCAGCCACTGCTGGGGGAAAAGCCAGTTCATCTCGGTGCCGGCCCACTAGCTTGAGAGGACTGGTGTGAAGGAACAAACAAACAAAACAAACAAACAAACATTTATTTCCATTTTGTACAATGGTTATTCAACATTAATAGTAACTTATAAGTAGACATGTAATTAAACTAATAAATAAGAGGGTTAGACATATAGTTAAATTAAATGTAGCTTTCATAGAAAATAATAATGCTGTAATAAAATGTTAACAATAATGTTAATAATAAAGTAGTAAGTATGCCACTAGATACAGGATCGTTATTATCGGCATCATTTCCATATTTGTTTCCTTACAATGAGAATAATTAGTTCTTAATGAGCAGCAACTATTTGTCCAAAAGAAAACTATATAGTTTGCCTTTGAAAGCTGTGAAGGAGGATGCATTTTTAAGATGCTCTGGAATATTATTCCAGAGTGTTGGCCCTTTGATAGTGATCATCTTTGAACCTGCTTCTGTGCTTGTTCTGTGAATAAAGAGCTCACTGCTCTGTCTTGTGTTGGTTCCCCTTATATCCCTGACTGTTTTTAAATCAAATAGCCAGCTAGGATAATGATGGTCCAAAATTTTGAATACAAAAACATAAATAGCATAAGCGACCTTATTTTCTGCCCGCAGCCACCCAAGTTCATTGAGAGCTGGTGTGATGTGGTCATATTTTCTTATTCCTCCCAGGGAGGAATAATGAGAGAGGTTTGTATCGTGTCACATCCTGCCATAAATGTTGAAGCCAAACCCAAATCTAGTTACTGGAAACCTAGTGAGAAACAGCGACCCCTTATGAACTTTATAAAAGCTGAGTAATCCAGTCTCTTTAGAACAAAGCAGCTCAACTATAATCTGAATATTGCTTTACCGTATCTGCTTCAAATTGTCTGTAGTGTTGACGTGGTATCTTTTAAAAGTCTTCCATATAAAGCGGAGGTTTGACTAAAATAATAACACTCAGCAAGGGCTAATAAAAAATTATTACTACATTTAAATTAATCTAGATTTATGACACCTAACAACCACTTATGTAAACACGATCAAACTAAACATTGTATTCTATTTATTACTTTTAGTTAATAATCGTAGAGTGCTTTTCTGCCATTAATCAATAATTACACTGCTATGATATTTTTATATAAATTGAAAATTCTATTGATTTTTTATTTATATATGGCCAAATATAGATGGCAGTGATAACAACTGCAGGTAGTCACCGTGGCTCAAACGGTAGTGTCCGCGACTCTGAGGCGTCAGGTCGAGGGTTCGCTCCCCTTCACGGTCTGAGGTTAGCAAGGGCATGCACCCAAGGTAACGACTACATCTGCCAAAGCAAGTCCTTCGCAAGTAGGCAACCGTCCTAGCCCTTGATTGAAAAGGGAGTCCGTGACGTAAAACCGGAACAAGTGATAACAACTGCATATCACTGGGAGTGCCCATGTGCACATGTCCCCATGTGCAGTTATATGATTAATAATATTAAACCAAGTAGACTCTTTTTCCGGTCTTAAGCCCGGACCAATGGAGAGAGTTGGTGTTAGAAATAGCATATCCGAACATACCACTTTATGCCAAAACCAACGCTTGTCGCCAAGAGCCTGGAGAGATCACTGCCCCACAGTGAACATTGAAAACTTTAGAAAGTGGAGTAGTATGGGCTGATAAATTTCATTTTCCACGTAAGTTATATATATATATATATATATATATATATATATATATATATATATATATATATATATATATATATATATATATATATATATATATATATATATATATATATATATATAAACTCATAGAAAAGTTTATATCGACTATAGACGAACAGAAAGTAAAAAAAAAAGAAAAAAGTATCCTCTTTAAATGCAGCAGTATAGCCAAAAAAAGATGAACGTAATTGAATCAGAATCATACATAGTGTAGCTAAGATATGCAAAGAAAGAGATAAGCGAATATCTAATTAACTATTTGCAAACGCAGAAAAGTGGAAATTATTTTCCCTAGAGATAAAGGAGTGATTCAAAGTTCAAGGAATCCAGAGGACTACCGCTGCTGCTGACTAAAAACTTATCTATAATTTGCACCCGACGGCGCGGAAGACTCCAACAGTGGCTGAAACAAGTGTGTTTTTTGGGGGGCAGGGGAGGGGGGCTTTGCACTCGAAACGAACGCTTTGCGACAGCTGCATCATGTAGGTCTAGAGAATAATGACGAATCAGTTAGTTCTTTCGCTTAAACACTTATAAAAAGTGGATCAAAAATTTTATTTTTATTTTTTGCATATCATCAGAAGTGTCTTTGATCATTATTGTGTCATCAAGGGAAAAGTTA
>JAXCGZ010020798.1:0-17500 GCA_037179515.1 Halocaridina rubra
ACTGGATGAACCCAGGAACTAAACTAAACTATTTTGAGGCAAGAACAAAGTTCTGTACTTATTTTTCATAATAATACTTGTTTTAAATCGATTTCTTTTAGTCAGTTTCCTTTACTATTACGAATTCATGCTGTCACAATATATAGTAACATAGCCACCGGACCTTGTTGTCCAGTTTATCAGTGGGAACTCATATATTTTTTTCCAAAACAGTTGATATATGTGACGGGCAAACTCTCTTTTATTATTCACTTCAATGTCTTCATTGTGTAACATTAACATGCAAAAACTCACCAAAAATAATACAGCTAGGTCACATTTTTCATCTAGCAATTTGCAACAAACAAAAAAAATCCAGTAAAATACTCAGTCAACATAAGAGATAACATCATTTAGCACGGAAAGAGCAAAAGATGCGAGAGATGTAGCTAGGGCGAAATGAAACAACGAATGTATCCACGAGGCGAGAGTACTCCAGACGGACGGGGGAGAGAAGATTGGAAAAGGAGAGGTAAAAGAGCGAAGGTCACTGGGTGTCCTTGTGGAATGCAGGACGACCCACCATATAACCCTAAGAAATATATTTATCCAACACATCCGCTCTGAAAAGCTCAAAGTATCTTAATTTTCACAATAGTAATTATAAATTTCACGACAATGAATAATAATTAACAATAATTATCTTCAGATAAGCTTCTCAAAATTTTTAATCTCTTTAGCTCTTCGAAATATTACAATTATCATATGAAGGCTATATACACACCTCTCAACATAAACAATATAAAAACGTATCTGAAAAAATATAAAAATAAAAAATATTTCACTTGCAACATTAACTATTTGTTGTAAGGCGAGACTGTTCATATTAAAGGAAAAAATTGAGAACTTTTTCGTGAGGAAGAGAGAGAAGCTGCCGTCCAGTTTCTGCCTTGAGGGAAATCTAGAAGAGTTGCCAGACGTGGAGCCTCACACCACATTACCTAATTTTTTGTGTAAACTGGGGAAAGCTCTTAAGCCGTTTTACCTGATCCTGTGGTTCTATATATTGTTAAAAACAGTATCCTTCCCATTTATATTAACTAGTTAGTTAGTTTGATACACGAAAAAATTGAATAATAAAAGAAAAAAAAATTACCAAATACCCACCTGTCAACAGTACTGAGTTAAGTTGCCAAGTAGTACAGCAGTCCTATTTTCTTCATTTTTTTTGCTTTTCTTTTAGCTTTCTCGTTTGCTATTTTGTTATTTTGTATATATATTGAGTTAAATGTAAAGTCTAAATCCCGTGATAACATATCTTGGTTAGCAAGTCAGTTTATCAGTTAGGAAGAATATATAACAGAAACAGGTGGGTGCCACCTCGAACACAAATTCGAATTTTCCTTCAGGTTTGACTTTTGTTTTTCTTTTTCTTTTTATACGTAAATTACCATGGTCAAGTTTTTAAGTTAAGATGTGTGTTACCAGAAAGGAGACAAACTGAGTCACTAAATAGCACTTATATGGAGATATAAAAATTCTGTGTGAAGGTAAATTAGAAGTTTTTCTCTTTTTTTTTTTTTTCCTCTTTCTCGTCTTCTTTCTATATTCTGTGAGAGGGAGAACATAAAAATGAAGCCATCTCTGTCCCAAACCTCTCCCACCCATGGGTCGGGAGAAGGGGTAGTCATCAGAGGACTTAAACAGAGAATCAAGAAGTTAGAGGAAATGGTTACAAGCCTTGATGATAAAATTCGGAATATGGATGGAGAAATGAAAGAGAATGAAACACTCAGAGAACAAATAAGATCTTTGGAGGAAGCAAATAAAGCACAAGGGCAGGAGAGAAAGGAACTAGAAAAAAGAATAAAGAAGCTGGAAGGGGAAAAGAGTCAACTAGAATCTAGAATTTCTAATCAAGAAGATAAAAACAAACAGCTAAATGACAACCTAAAGGAATTAGATGTTAGTTCACTGCTATCTTCTGAGAGAGACGAGATTGCTGCTTGGAATGTTCAGATTAAGGAAAACATTGAACAGTTCAGAAAAGAGTTCCAGGAGCTGAATATGGAAAATGATGCCATGAAAACGTCCTTTGCTGATGCACTAAAGGGGAATGTGGCAGTAAAAGAGGCTGTAAAGGTGGTGGCACTGGAAAACATACAAACAGTTGACTATAAAGAGACAGTAATCGAAAAAATGAAAGACGTTGTGATGGAAAGGGCAAACCCACTCATCAGACAGGCACTTGATAAGGAGAAGACAGTGGTAATCTCAGGCATAAGTGAATCCCAGGAGCCAACATGGCAGGGGAGACTTGAAGAAAATAAAGCTAGGGTTGTAGACCTGATAAGAAAGCTTGGAGTAGTATGTGGTCCTGAGGATATTGTAAACATACACCAACTAGGTAAATATTCGAGGGAAGGAAAGCCGAGACCAACAAAAGTAACCTTTGAGAGAGGGGAGACATGTAGGGAAATATTGTTGAGAAAAAAAAGTCTAAAAGACCTTCAAGAATGCAAAGAAGTGTTCATTAGACGATACAGAACACAGGAAGAGATGGGAAAGATCAAAAACTTGTTGCAAGAGGCAAGAAGGTTAAATGATGAAAGAAATGAAGAAGAGAAGAAAAATTTTCGTTACGGAATACTTCCAGACAAAGGGGAGATAAAGAAGATAATGACAGAAGATCAGGGGATGGGGCCTCATTAAGATTGTTATACACAAATGCTGATGGATTAGCTGGTAAGGCAGTAGAATTAAAAGATAGGATTCACAACAGTAAGGCAGATATAGTAGCAATTACAGAGACTAAGTTGAGTGAGGACATAAACAGTGTCACAGTTTTTCCTAAGGGCTTCAGAATACTAAGGGTCGAAAGATCTGAGAGGACTGGTGGAGGGATAGCACTGCTCATAAGTGAGAGGATTCAAGTTGAAGAGATAAACTTGGCTATAGAAAGTGAGTTCAGGGAATTTCTTGTTGCTCGCATAAATACTGGGTCAGAGAGCATTATAATAACTGTTGTATACAACCCACCAAGGAACCAAAATAGGCTTGAAATTTATGAGGAAAGTCATATAGGTACGATTGAAGTCATAAACTCAGTTGTTAACATGGCGCGGGAGAAAAAATGTAGGATTTTGATTATGGGAGACTTTAATCATAAAGAGATAGATTGGATAAATCTTGACCCACACAGTGGTGAGGACTCCTTTGGGGCAAGATTCCTAGATTGCGTACAAGGGAATTTCCTACACCAACATGTAATGGAACCAACAAGAGCCAGGGGTGGGGATGAGCCATCACTACTTGATCTGGTGTTCACAGATAATGTGTTGGATATTGAAAATATTGAGTATGAACCACCAATTGGAAAAAGTGACCACTGTGTGTTGTTGATGGAGTATATCATTGAAGACATTCTTCCTGAGAGTAGAGGCACTGAGGACATGAGGAGGAACTATCAGAAAGGAGATTACATCAAAATGAATGAGCTTTTTGCAGTTATTGACTGGAGAACCTTATTTTACAACAAATCTGTACAAGAAATGTATGACATCTTTTGTGAGAAATATGGGAAGATAGTAGATTGCTGCATACCTGTCACCAAAGTAGGTGTAATTCATGCCAGAGAGAAATGGTTCGATAATGGGTGTAAAAGAGCTAAGGAGTGGAGAGACAAATGCTGGAAAAGGTATAGGAGGAGAAAAAACATAAATGCCTGGCAAACCTACAAAAGAGCAAGAAATGACTACCTAAGTAAAAGGAGAGAGGCAGAGAAAGATTATGAGAGGGACATCACCAGGAAGGCTAAAGAAAATCCCAAGCTTTTCCACAGCTTTATCAGAGGAAAACTGAAGGTAAAAGAACAGGTTTTAAGGCTAAAGAAAGCGGATGGAAGCATCACTGAGACGGACGAAGAGATCTGCAAAGAATTGAACAAGGAGTTTCAGTCAGTATTTACAGTAGAAAATACCCCACCCCCTCAGATTGCAGTGATAGAAGCTCAAGGGCCGGTATTAGAGAACATCAACCTTACAGCCACAGAGGTATGCAAAGCGCTGATGGATTTAGATGTTCATAAAGCTACAGGTCCTGATGACATATCCCCTCATGTGCTTAAAAAATGCGCAAACACAATATCAGTGGCACTAAGTATCATATTTAAGGAGTCATTGGAGTCGGGGGAGATTCCAAGATGCTGGAAACAAGCAAATGTGATACCTATCTTCAAAAAGGGAAGGAGGGATACGGCTCTGAACTATAGACCAGTTTCCTTGACCAGCATAGTTTGCAAAGTTATGGAGAAACTACTAAGGAAACATATCTCTCTTCACTTGGAATCCTTCAACTTTTTGTCAGTGAGGCAACATGGCTTCAGAGAAGGAAGATCAACAGTAACAAACTTATTAGAATTTTATGATGAGGTAAGCCAAATCTTACAGGAAAGAGAGGGCTGGGCAGATTGCATATTCCTAGACTTCCAGAAAGCGTTTGACACTGTTCCACATGGGAGACTTATTAGGAAGCTGCAATCAATGGCTAGAATAGGTGGAAATGTCTTGGAATGGATAAAAACTTACTTAGAAGGAAGGGAACAGAGGGTTAGAGTAAGACACTCAGTGTCTGAATGGAGAAGAGTTAGTAGTGGAGTTCCACAGGGTTCAGTTTTAGGGCCACTTTTGTTCCTTGTATATGTAAATGACCTACCAGAGTGTGTAAATTCATTCATGAATATGTTTGCAGATGATGCAAAGATTGTGAAGAAAGTAAAAAACGAGAACAATGGTAGAGAACTTCAGGAGGATCTAAATAATCTGCATGAGTGGTCAGAAAAGTGGCTAATGAAATTCAATACCTCAAAATGTAAGGTAATGAGAATGGGTACAAGTGCAAGAAGGCCCAAGCTTGACTACTCGGTGGCTGGAGTACAACTTCAGGAGACAGAAAATGAGAGAGATCTAGGAGTAAACATATTGGCAGATTTGTCTCCAGAAATACATATAAATGGCGTAGTAAGGGCAGCATATGCATTCTTATCAAATGTAAGGGTAGCCTTCAGGCACATGGACAAGGAAATGTTCAGAAATATTTATGTAACCTATGTGAGGCCAAAACTCGAATATGCAGCCCCCTTTTGGAATCCGCACTTGAAAAAGCACATAGCTAAGCTTGAAAAAGTTCAAAGACATGCCACGAAACTGGTGCCAGAAATACGCAATCTCGGTTATGATGAGAGGCTGAGGGAATTAGACTTGCCATCACTCGAAGCTAGAAGAGTAAGGGGGGATATGGTGACAGTCTTTAAATTCCTTCATGGTTATGATAGAGTGGATAGGGATCGATATTTCGATATGGCTGGCTCTAGAACTAGAGGTCATAGTTTGAAGCTTCGGAAGAAAACTTGTTTGCAGGATGTAAGGAAATACTTTTTCAGTGTAAGAGTAGTTGATAATTGGAATTCGCTAAGCGAGGAGGTAGTTAATGCTACCTCAATCCATAGTTTTAAGGACAGGTATGATAAGTATCACTAAGTCTAAAAATGGAACCGATCAGGAGACGGGAAGATACGAGCTTTGGGCTCTTTCCCGTAAACACAATTAGGTAATCACAATTAGGTAATCACACACACACACACACACACACACACACACACACACACACACACACACACACACACACACACACACACACATACATATATATATATATATATATATATATATATATATATATATATATATATATATATTATTTTTCTATGAACTCAAATTAACGGATTCTTTTTTTCTCTCTCACTTAAATTTTTATTTCCCAACAGACTACCTCGGCAGACTGGAAAAGTCTTGAAACCATTTTTCTACATACGTATAAAATTTAGTCATTTATTTATTTATTAGCTGTAATTTTTCTGCAATTTAAATACTTCATCTAGAAAAGAAAAATAATTCATTAATCGCATCCTTTATCAGCTAATATCTCTCTTGGAATTTCGAAAATCGAATAACTATCTTAATGGCGGAGTAAGGGACCGATCAAAACTTGGTGGGTTTGCTCACCCACATGAGACAACACCTTGTCCATATCCAGTCAGGTGAAACTTTATTGCATCGTCTACATCACCTCCCATTAACACTAGGCGCATATCAACTTATGCTATCACACAAATGTCTCGCGACTCCACCCCCCCAGAACCTCCCCCTCTCTTTTCACTCAGGTAGGTTGCTGTTAATCATTATACACCCCCCATTCGCATCACTTTCATTCACTCATTCTCTCTCTCTCTGCGACTTTCCCCATTCACTCAACCATCCGCATCTCACATTTCTCCTCCCACACTGGGGGAGTGTGTTGATTGGTGGTCTCTTTTAGCCACTCATCTGCCCTCATCGGTTTGTCTCTATCAACGGTCATAGGTCCCTTCTATACTCGCCATCAATGGTATGGTAGGGTACAACACCAACTTCCAGATCAGGGTACAGGCTACTCTACTCTCTTTCCCAGCCTGCATAAAACCTCAATGAACAAAAATACTGTACTCATTATATCGAACTATAATAATCTTAGTAACATAAAAAAAAAGTCTCTGATTCTTCAATGGATATGACATACCCATATTTTAATAGTAAATGATCAATACAATTACAATTACTTTATAATAACGAAGCTGAGAGATCGATTGGTCATTCCTGCATTTCTTTCTTGGAAAATATCACACGTGATAGAAGAAAAACCTTAAAAGCGGCTTCAAGTTTGTTCTCAAGGTAATTTTTACGCTCGTTTCGGAGTCTAGAAAAATCTCTATGACTTATATTTTATTATTAAACACTGTCACTCCTGCAAACGACTTTCAGTGACTTAAATTACTCTACTTCTGCTTTAAAAATTAACAAAAATAAATTTACAAGTATATTAAATTTTTTTCTCAAATAAAATCAATACCTTGTCCAGTTTAATACTTAACCTAGGTAATAAAAAAAATAAATTGAATACCCTTCAAACACAATCACTCGTTATACTATTTTAATTATAAAAAAAATCGAGTTTATTACTGCTTATAGCTATTAGTACAAACTATCTAGTTTAGTAATGGGTACAGAAATTCTACTTCTATTAATTCACTAAAGCCATATTCCCTCTTATATGCGAGGTGGGTGAGTCAAAGCATGTCTACAAAGTAAAATGGTAGAGTCCTCTGACCTCAATTTCTTTTAATAATAGTCCCATTACTCACTGGATAAAAATTACAAGTACTTAACTATTTTGGGATGCTGCTTGAAGGATGTCACTGCCTCCAGTACTGAGGGAGGGGGTTTTCCTCTCTTCTGGGCACGTTGGTGTTCTCGCCGACGTCATCCATACCTCACATAAGATCGCCAATTCACCATCCCAGGCATCTTCTTCGTTGAATTCAGCAACAAATAACACCCAGTAGGAGTGTTGTATCTAAAAGCACCATTCACAGTGCTATGCAGAGTGAAATATGTGAATTGTGCTGAAATTCTTTCCCAAGTTGACGACTCGCCTCTCCATTTGACATTTCTCAGTCCTTGTGAACGATATTTCAGCAACTTTCCCTCAGAATCAAAATGTATGGGACGATTTTTACTGCTGGCCGCCTTCTTTACACAGGGACTGGGATGAGGAGGATAAGGTGTGACTTGCTGTGCTTTTTCTATAATCTGAGAGTTGTCGTTTTTTTGTTCGGAGCAGCAGGCTGTTTGTCAGAGTTTGAGGCGTCGCTCTCGATGTCTGTTTTGTCATCAGCGCAGTCAGCCGGTTTTCCACTTCTCAAGGGTGCAGCCTAACTGCTTGCTTTTAGGCGTCTAAAGCTCCCTCTAACTAGAGGATTCTGCGAATTTTTTCTTCCTCTGACATTGCTTCCAGAGATGCTTTATAATCTGTATCTAGCATTTTCTTTTTCATGGCACAAGATTCACTGGGCATATAATTTCTTGTCTCTTCACGGTAATTTAGGTGTGGTATCGTACTAGGCTGCCACCAATGTTGTATAGATGAATATCCCAACAGAAGTCGTAATTCTACGTTCCACCAGTATGCCACCAGTGTCGTATAGATATTCTCTACACTAACAGACCAGAGCTACAGCATGCGAGGTGAAAATGGATATGCAAAGATACTTAACACTTAGTTTATTTAGTTATAGACTTATTTTATGCCTCAATGCCCAAGCCCCCTTAAGGTAAAATGCCCACAAGATTCTGCTCTTCTCTCACTGCTTCTGACTCTTTCGTATCACCGAGATGGCAGGGCGTGGTATTCTTGATAACATCTCCACCAATAAGCTTCCAGAGAAGGGGAAACAACCAATCACCTATAGCGTGAGGGGCGTGCCTAAAGGAACGCCAGTTTGGTACAAGGAACATTTTAACATAAGTGCCTATATGTAAACTTTCTACCTATACATCTCTCCCAAGTACAGTATACATGTATGTATGTACAATGTATAGTTTGTTGTGGAGGCTGGCTTTCGGTTCTCGTGGGAACAACACAGAAATGTGAAACATTTCTGACCTCCATCGATCAGGGAGACAGAGGGGTGAGAGGCCAATGGGTTGAACCATAAACCTGTCATCTCTTTGTAAATACACACTTCACACAGGACACCACATGGGTAATGTCATGTTACGTCACTCTGGCATAAATTTCATCAGGTCCCGGAGATTTATGAGTCTTAACTTTATCTATTTCTTCTATTTCATCTTCCCTTGTGATACTTATTGTAATAGGTATATTATAAGGACAGTCTGTGTATATGTATTCTACTTCTGGAATATATTCAAAGTTTTTATTGGTAAATACATATGAGAAATATTCATTTAAACATGTACACATCTCTTTATCATCATCTGTGAAATGACCGTTGGCTACTCTAACTTTTAACCCCTAGAGGACCACGAAGGAAGGTTAAGGGGAAAAAAAAAATTATCCTCAGTCGTAAACTCAAAACGACGTTATATGAGGACTCCCTGTGTGTGTGTATATATATATATATATATATATATATATATATATATATATATATATATATATATATATATATATATATATATATATATATATATATATATTTCACCTCTTGCAAAACGAGAGGATAGGTTCTCTAAAGTGATGAGTAATGTAAAATTCTCGTAATGTAAGCAGTCATTTACCTTAAGAAACAATGATAATAGACATATATACGTTCCACAACCATACATAAACACACTTTGGCAAAAATATAAGATAAGTAAAACATATTTTATAAGTACATAACAAAGCAGAAAGACCTGTAGTTATTTATATTAACATGCAAATAGTGTAGAGTATAAAAGATATGCAGATTTACAAATAAATACTGTACAGTTAAAAAAATTAACGAACCCTTATCTGCAAACTTATACAAAGATGACACGTTAGCGGTAGGAGAAGGAGGAGGAGACTTAAGTGGTAGGAGAGGGAGGAGAAGAGGAGGAGGAAGGGGGAGAGCAAACCACTGGTTGTTGTTGGGATTAATACTGGGTAAAGAGTGACTGATTTTCAAAGAAAAGTGAGACATCCAGAGTTGCAACAACTATAGAGGAATTAAGCTAACATCTCACACTATGAAACTGCTGGAAAGAGTGTTGGATAAAAGGCTGAGGGAGGAGACAGAAGTTTGTAGTGAGCAGTTTGGTTTTATGAAAGGTCGAGGAACAATGGATGCAGTATTCGCAATGAGGCAGACAATGGAAAAATATAGAGATAAGCAAAGAGGGCTGTACAAGGCGTTTATTGACCTGGAAAAAGCTTATGATCGGGTCCCGAGAAGCGAGGTGTGGAGGAGTATGAGGTCGAAGGGAGTGAAGGAGAAGTATGTCAAGATAGTTCAGGACATATACAGGGAAGCCACAACAAGAGTAAGAAGTACAGTTGGCACTACAGAGCCTTTTCAGGTGAAAGTTGGACTCCATCAGGGATCAGCTCTTAGCCCCTATCTATTTAACCTTCTCATGGATGTGATGGTGGAGGAAGTGACAAAGGAGGCACCATAGAGCATGCTCTTTGCAGACGATATTGTTTTGGTCTCCGAGAGCCGTGAAGAATTGCAAGAGAGGTTGGAGCTATGGAGGGGTTTGCTGGAGGATTACGGACTGAAGGTGAGCAGACAGAAAACGGAGTACCTGGAGTGCAATGTGACACAAGGAGGCGACCTGTTCATGCAAGACCACAAGCTCCCAAAGGCGGACGCCTTCAAATACCTCGGCTCCTACGTAACGAAGGATGGAGACCTAGAGAGAGAGATTGATCATAGGATCCAGGTAGCGTGGAACAGCTGGAGGAGAACATCAGGGGTGCTATGTGACAAGAAAATCAGTGCTAGAGTGAAAGGAAATGTGTACAAGTCAGTTGTGAGACCAGCGTTGCTGTACGGAGCGGAGACGTGGCCGGTGAAAAAGGTTCAAGAAAGGAAGATAGATGTCGCAGAAATGAGAATGCTGAGGTGGATGTGTGGGGTGACGAGGGAGGACAGGATACGAAATGACCGGATCAGAGGTACAGTGAAGGTGGTGGAGGCATCGGCGAAAGCGCAGGAGAGGAGATTACAGTGGTTCGGTCATGTGAAGAGGAGAGAAGAAGACTACGTGGGTGTGAGAGTGATGGAGATGGACGTGGAGGGCAGACGTAGACGAGGAAGACCTAAACTACGGTGGAAGGACCGACTGAAGGAGGATCTCAGAGAGAGACAGCTGGGGGAGGAGCAAGTGATGGACCGGAACCAGTGGAGACGACTAGTGAAGAGATGCGACCCCATATGAAAATGGGAACGCAAATAGAGGAAGAAGAAGAAAGAGTGACTGAAGCACATGGCAGCTTAGTGGGAAACTTCCTCAGAGGCGGTCGCATAGTTACTAAACAACCATTTTTTTTTTTTTTTTTTTTTGCGCTCACGCATGTAGCTCGCGCATTTTGTATTTTGTTACTATTATTTTTTGGAGTCGTTATTCCAATTTCGCGTAAAAAGCGAGTTGAGTGTATATATATATATATATATATATATATATATATATATATATATATATATATATATATATATATATATGTATATATATATACATATATATATACATATATATATATATATATATATATATATATATATATATATATATATATATATATATATATATATATATATATATATATATATATAACCAATTACGCACATTACATATGTGAAAACATGAATCTTTTACCCTGACCGGGACTCGAACCTAGGACTTATGATTACTAAGTCAAGGCACTACCACTACACCACAGAAGGTTAAAAGGAATCCAACCTTATAGCTTATATCTGCTATACTAAGGAATGAACGCATTCTATCTGAATGCCACCATGTTCATATTACAGATTCCCCAACCTCACTCGTGGCTTCATTTTAGCATTTAATTCAATTCCCAATCTCATTCGGGCCATGAAATAACCAATTAAGCACATTACATATGTGAAAACATGAATCATATTTTACCCCGACCAGGACTCGAACCTAGGACTTATGATTACTAAGTCAAGGTGCTACCACTACACCACAGAAGGTTAAAAGGAATCCAACCTTATAGCTTATATCTGCTATACTAAGGAATGAACGCATTCTATCTGAATGCCACTATGTTCATATTACAGATTCCCCAACCTCACTCGTGGCTTTATTTTAGCATTTAATTCAATTCCCAAACTCATTTGGGCCATGAAATATATGTAATGTGCTTAATTGGTTATTTCATGGCCCGAATGAGATTGGGAATTGAATTAAAAGCTAAAATGAAGCCACAAGTGAGGTTGGGGAATCTTTAATATGAACATAGTGGTATTCAGATAGAATGCGTTCATTCCTTAGTATAGCAGATATAAGCTATAAGGTTGGATTCCTTTTAACCTTCTGTGGTGTAGAGGTAGCGCCTTGACTTAGTAATCATAAGTCCTAGGTTCGAGTCCCGGTCGGGGTAAAAAATGATTCATGTTTTCACATATGTAATGTGCGTAATTGGTTATTTTATGGTCCGAATGAGATTGGGAATTGAATTAAATGCTAAAATGAAGCCACGAGTGAGGTTGGGGAATCTGTAATATGAACATAGTGGCATTCAGATAGAATGCGTTCATTCCTTAGTATAGCAGATATAAGCTATAAGGTTGGATTCCTTTTAACCTTCTGTGGTGTAGTGGTAGCGCCTTGACTTAGTAATCATAAGTCCTAGGTTCTAGTCCCGGTCGAGGTAAAAAAAAGTTCATATATATATATATATATATATATATATATATATATATATATATATATATATATATATATATATATATATATATATATATATATATAAGCATGATGCTTCAAGGCACACTATGTGAGTAGGTAAATTTACTGTGGTATCCTTGACCACGAGATGCTTGACTTATCAAGTACTGACACTAAAGTAGAGAGATGGGGGCTAGTATCATACCCAGCAGTGCTTCGCAATAAACAAAGGAAGATTAGGATTATCAGAAAAAAAAACTTGGCCTAAGGTTCCATGGAGTAATGAAACTTTAGGATGTAGAACCATGACGCACCTTCTATCCTTCTAGTTTAACAATGTCAACAGCACCTGGAGTAACATCTTTGACGTAGGTTCACCCTTCAGAGCTGCAAATCAGAAGAGGAGCAGAAAAAGACACCAAACTGCTACAACCAAACCCTGCCTCTAAAGAGCAAAAGAACCTGGGGGAGATTTTGGTCATCAAGGGGATTACCTTATCTCTCACAACACAACAAAGTTTTTTCTATATAAGAAAATCACTGGTGGTCATTTCTCAGAGTCCTCCTAACAATGAGAGCATTATGGGAGACTAAACAACACACAACCACATGCACCACCAACACATAATACCCACCCTTAGAGCTCTGTGGAAAAGCCCAGGATTGGCAGCTATCGTCCTCAGTTACTGTGGGCTTTTTTTTTTTTTTTTTTTTAAATAACCTATCTGAAGTACACTATATTACTCCTGCACTGAGTTGCTTTTGTGAACAGTTGGTAGAGTGTTCCAGCCATATTTCCCATAGGCAATCTATTTGAAAGGCAAAACGACTCTGTCTGAGGAGAAACCCTAACACCATATAGGTGAGAGAATTAATTTCTAAACGATAACCTCTTTCCAGACCCAAAACACCAAGGTCACCTGCTTCTCTCTCTCACTTTTCTGGAGTACTAGCATACAAACTCCCCAAAGGATTAAGGGGATGGTGGACTTATATTTGTAAGATATTAGATGAAGGAGATCTAGTCTAATACAGGGATTCTTTGTCAATGCTTTTCTGTAACCACTACTATTCACTACTATGTGGAACCTCAAGATACTTGAAACTTTCTACTTCCTTAAACATCTCACCATTCACATAATTAACTTGCAACTATCTACAATCCTTGTACATAACAATACTTTACTTTTACCTATTTTCACTGTTACTTACTGCTCTCATACACTTAAAAATTCCTTCACCATCTGCTTCAGTTTTTCCTCAATATCAACCACTCATGCAGTGTCATCTTCATATAGCAAATATTTCATTCCCCATAATCTGCCATCCTCATCTGCTAATTCAAACCTTCTACCTAGCCTTCTTGAATGTACTTCCATACCACTTCATTCATATAATGTATACGCTGAACAATCAAGGTGGCATCATATACTCATGATGCATACCTACAAGTTTCGTTACTTTCAGGAATATGTATCTCTACTCTTGAAACTGCTTCATCCTCAAATAATACAGCCATTCTCCTGGTATCTACCACAGAAACAAGGACAGCCTCTCTCTCTTACTCCACATTCAAGAATATCTAGAAATATTATGCCCATTTCATTCTTTCCTCCTCATCCACAACAACTAGCTATCTGCTCCTTTCACCCTCTTATCACAACCAAACTTACCTCTTCGCACTTTTTACTTTCTTTCAAAACATCTAATATTACTCCATATTTTCAGACAAACATCTACCCTACCTCACAGTCGCTCTTTACCTTGCATTTCTCACAATGTACTTAATTACATCTACAGCTTCACTCTATACTTCCGATAAGTGTATACACATCTTTTATTTTGCCACTGCCACACACACCTTTTCATTCCACCATTCACTACCTTTTCTTTAGGCTCAAATACATTATTTCTTTTTCAGGTTACTAACTTTCTTCAATTCACTTCTCTTCCTGAACTTTTCACCTGCTTTAAATATTTTTTCTATCATTCACATCCACTACTTTTCCACTCACCCTCTTGGCCTCCACTATATAATCCACTAATGCTCCATCGATTACTCTTACCCATGTATAGCTGTACAGTATAAGCAATCACCAACAGCCTCCCAACACATCTCTATAATTTTCTCTCCACCTCCATTCCTACCAGGCACAACACGTCCAACTATACCATTCACAGGCTCGTCTCCTACTACAATGGTGATTTATAATTCTCAAAGTAGAGAATATAATATTGAATTGAACTATTTCGCTATATGCATGACAAAAATGAAAATACCATCAGATTAACTTAAGAGTCAACACCATAAACATTACCTAAATTGTTCAAGATAATTACCATGACTTCTACCAACAATGACATGTTAAACATTTAAAAATAGAATTTTTAAAATAAAAACAATTCTAAAACTCCTCACTAGAGGTATCTGATCATATCCACCCTAAATGTTGGTAGATCTCCATTCGTAGGTGCGTATGTCCTCAGATTGCAGTTTTGTGGAATTTCTCAAACCCTATACGTCTGAGGAACCCATTTAATGAAATATGGAATATCACTTATTTTGATATACTGAGAACCTGAAATGTAATATAAAGTGTGGCAGCATTCATCTGCATTTATTGTTTCCTTCAATAATGTATAGAACACATTAACATGAATGGAAAACTGTTAAGGTCATACCTTGCAACCTAGGTAATTATACTCTTCTAGTAAGTTTGCAGCTTCTACTGTATAAATTCTTAGCAGCATTTTTCTCAAAAATACCAAAACGTTTCTTATATAAAAAAGCCTCATAGATTTAACAAGTTTCAAGATTTGTTTTCTATTCTATATATCCATGTATCCTGTCAGGAGTTTCTAACTAGGATGGTTTTGCTGCACCCAAAATCTAGTCGCCCTCAAAACAGAGATGGAACTAATAGTCCGAGCTGGACACTCGAATTGGTGATCAATTTTACAGGCTCCACAGACAATAAGGGTCTTCAGCCCAATTCAGAGTCTTCATGAAATCTACACAGGATCTCACTTACCTGTTGCTATGCTAGTGACACATCTCATTCTCTATCGCTCAGCTGTACCTGGACAGCATATTTGATTCAATCTTCATAAAGATACGTTAATTTTCAAGCTTACGTATTTATGGCATGTTTTCGGCTGAAATGGAATTTTATAAGCTGTAGGCTACTCTTGAAAGAAAAATATGTAAGGAAAACCACTGTGAATATATAAAAACGTACATCACAAAACCTTAACACCTCTATCTTACTTAACACCTCTATCTATGCACTTTCATACTCCCTGAAGTGGGAGTTATTTTTCACATTATTGTGGTTGAATGGTATCAATAGCACCTTTGATATGTTAGGCCGAGGATTCGTGGCCTGCCATGATCTGAGGTTAGAAATGGCATTCACTCAGGGTAATGACTTGCCAAAACCAAAGTCCATTGCAAGAAAGCATCAACCTAGCCCTTAGTAGAAAAATTAGTCCAGGACTTAAAACCGATCACATATTATTGTACCAAACCTTCTTTCTGTGATACTATTACATAAAAGACCTTATTCCGAGATAGATATGGGATACTGTTTTCCTTATAGCAGTGACCCCAACCCACGAATTTAATCCGTTCCCAAAGCCTGTTTGTGGGATGGTTTGTTCGTGGGTTGGATTAATTTTTCCCATTGAAAAGTACATAAATTCAATTAATCTGTTCCTAGTCACAATAAATATTAATTTTAAAATTTTTCTAGTCAGCATAAACATGAAATATAATACAGGTTATATGCACTTCATCTGTCAAAGGAAAATTACATTAATAATAGAAAGGAATTCTACTCTACTAAAGTAAAACATGGTACAATACTGTATTTACCTTTGTGGATGATTGTTGCTGGCATACGTGGATGGTGGTGGAGGAGGAGAAGGTGAACTACTCCTTCGATTTTGCCATGTCCTACTGGGTTGCGATATCAGAAACACAAACACAATTTTCATGCTTAGAAATTATTTCCTTCTTAGTTTCCACTGTTATGCATCTAGGATGCTTGACGCAACTGTCACTAACACTTTTAACTTTCTTAGGAGCCATAATAAGGGCTAACTTAAATGTAAAATAATTAAAAATAAAGCAAGAACTACAAACAGATCATGAATGAACTACACAGTGGGGCACCAATGCCGAACTGAGAGCTAGCGAGTGGGAAATGTGGCCACCTGGCCGACACATGTGTATGCGTTTTTTTTTTTTTTTTTTTTTTTTTTTTTTTTTTTTTTTTTTTTTTTTTTTTTTTCCAAAATTTGTTCAAAATTTTGTTCATGGGAACAGGCATTTGTAGGTTGGGGTCACCACTGTACTTATTATACACAGCAAACCCTAAAGGCCTTGGTGATGAAACAGGCGCACCCCATAGAAATAATCTCCATGGCAATATCACATTATATAATATATGAATATTTTTTAAATTCATATTTTACTCTTAAAAATATTGCTGAAAGCCTGTCCCCATATTCATTGTTATTTCACGATGGGAATCACTGGTCTGTAACATCACATCGGCTGTTGCAATATGTCAATTCATAAAGTGGAATACAAGACTGTTGCTAACGTTGCAACATATGTTGAATGGGTAGTGTAGATTTTCTAGTCTCTGGGAGATGGGGTGTCGACCCCATTTGACCATGATACCTGTAAAATGGATTACCAATGTGAATATGTGGTTTGAACTATTACAGTACTTCAGTTTCTGTTTTAAAATGCAATTCGCTTCCAAGTGCCACACAGTCACCCTCTGCAAGAGCCATGACAGGCTGTATGGAGAAAGAAAATCACGATTTTTCTCATTCAAAGTGGATTTTATTTATTATATACAGCATATATTTCGTTAAAAATCTATAGCAAATGATGAGAAACCAATTCTTTGTTGGTTACTGTAATAATAAAGAAGGAATTAAGCAGCTAATTTGCTGCCTAAGTGATATTATCACAATACTGTAAAGTATATAATAAAAAATAAACCTAATCCTCTGATTTTGTATTGTAATGATCATTTAGAACAACCAATTACAATCAGATTTTTCACATTTCTGTATTTCTGAAAGCAAACCCTTTTTTATCTTTTACAATGAATTATACATACTTTTGTGAATGTCTTACTACTCAAAAATACCTGTCTGCTTTACAGTTTACTGTCTATTATACAATTCACGTGCTTATAGCTAGCTACCCTCATACTTTATAATTA
>JAXCGZ010020798.1:20000-25000 GCA_037179515.1 Halocaridina rubra
TACTTACGTAGACTGACGTTCACTGCTTAGCCCTGCTGCAGCTGCAGTGTTTGAGTCTACTGCTGCTACTAATCTTGCTCCTTTCCGATAAGTTGACTGAATTCCAGCCTGCAACTCGAAGTCTGATTCTATGTGATGCTTCATACCAGCTCCAGTTAGACGTGAAGACTCAGAATCAGGATGAGACTTCAAACTTTCTCCTGTCTGCGACACAAGGCTAGCCTCTCCATCTACTGAAATGCTATCTTTGGCTTGGGAGTCACAAACTGTCACTGCTTGTAGATCAGCTTTACCATCTACCCTTGGTGGAAATTTAGCTTCGGTCTGATGTGAAGTTGTCATTTCTTTAACCAGACTGGCAAAAGATCCCGCTTGTGCCTCAGAAGAACTACCAGAGCCTTTATCAACACTAACAAATTCTTGTTCTTGCTTTGTAGTGTCATCTTCATTTGTGCCAGGTGATTTTTCTACTTGCTGGCTACTTTCAGAGTTTCTTAATTCATCTTTATGTAAGCTATGTGGTTGCAATGCTCGAGCAGTTGGACGTGAATTTGCTTGAACACTTGGTGCTGGTTCACCAACTTGTCTTAAACAAAGATGATTAGAATTATACAACTGCATTCTTTCTCTTAGAGGAACTGGCAGTGAAAAAGCGGCATCATGCATATGAGACAAACATGGAGGTAATATACCAGAAAAAGCAGGAAAACTGTGTGGCCCCATAAGCATTCCAGCACCTGAAAGAAAACAAGGAATTTGTCATAAAGTAGGCCAACAGCATTAGATACAGAAGTCTATTAAAATTAAACATGCTCTTAATTCATCTTTTAATGTGTTCTACCATAAAAAGCTACTTACAAAATACGCTACAAAATCAGTGTCTGATGTAAAATTTATTAAACAGTATATATTTAAGGGAATACTTTGCCCTTGCTAAGAAAGGATTCAGGTAAAAATCTCCATCCCTTACTGTAAGCTATAAACACTGCAATACTGAATGTATAATGTTTGGTCTGCAACATAGTATCCGAAACTGTATGGTCAAGATGAGCCCTATAAGGTCAGGTGGAGCTGCATTGGAAATAATAACATCTCAAACAATCTATTTGGGTGTAGGAAAGAGGAGGTAACAAAGACATCTTTGGGAGTCGAAAATGTCTTTCCAGAAACACAAGTATCCCAATAGAAACGATGAGGATGACACACTTCCGTCAGGATGGATTCAACGCCAAAAGTAACACATCTGCAAGATAAAAATCTCTTGAATATTTTTCAACTTTGCGACCTTGCTAAGTAAAGAGCCATGAAAATTAGAGGAATGCAACCGGACAAGGCAACCTAGAAAAAAAAAATTTCGTCCAATAAATATATAATGAAATAACTTTCAAATAAAACCACAAAATCAACATGAAGTAATGGCAAGTATAAAACACATCATGGTAAGGAGTAAAAAAGCAAACAAGAGTGGACAAGGAGCGATATTTTGATATGGCTGGTTTTAGAAATAGAGGTCACAGTTTGAAACTTCGCATTAAAACTTCTTTGCAGGATGTAAGGAAGTACCTCTTTGGTGCACGAATAGTTGATGATTGGATTTCGCCGACTGAGGAAAAAGTAAATGCTAAATGCAATCATAGCTTTAAGGATAGATATGGTAAGTGACAGTGTGTACAAAATGAAGGTGATAGGGGGATGGGGAGTTATGAGCATAGAGCTCTTTCAAAAAAAAAAAAAATCACTGAGGCCAATAAGTACTAGATAATGGGAAAATTTGCTGTAATATACTAAAAGACACAAAATATGTATATTAAAATAAAACCAAAATTATGCCATTGAACACATAATAACATAACTAAAACACATCAATCACAAGAAAAATCAATGCCAAATGGATAGAAAAGCGTCAACTCAATGAAAACAGAAAGAGCGCTAAGTCAATTACCCCTGAACACCGACGAGAGAGGAGAAAGTCAATTAGGCAGAATAAAAATTATTACCAAGAAAATAAAGAAATAAACACCCAAAACACAACACAGGCACATACACTAGAATAAAACTGATTAAATATTAATTAAAGAAATATGGTAAAGCGATGCCCAATAACAAAATGAGAAGCACCAAGGAAGCTGTATTATTTTACTAGAAAACGTATCTTATAGTAAGGTTCTACAGAGTTCAGCAATCCGAAAACAAGAGAAAAGCAAGGTAGCCTTACTCAAAAGAAGGCACAACATTATCCTCAAAGCTGTATGAAATGAGAATGGAACACACGCCAAGAAAACAGAGGTATAGAAACCCAGACCCCAAAACCGGAATGGAAAATATTTCAAATGGGAAACAATATCAAAACGAGATGCCAGAGCTATTTCAAGAAGATCATGTCAGCTTAAACAAAAATTAGACAACTAGGCCTACAGTACTAGTTTAATAGCGGCAAAGGAATATGCAATAGTAAACAAAACACTGGAGAATTGGGATATTCAGAGGTTTCTTGAACATACAAGCCAGTATTATAGAGGACACCCAGGTTCATATAGCTATCTGACAAGAAGACACAAAAAGTTGGTAAAGAGATAGAAATATAAAAATTAGCATGAGTCACAAAACCACTTCTAAATATTAGGTAAATACAAGATCAGACAAAAATCGTAAAAAAAAAAATAGTAAAGCACACAAAGAGAAACCAACCCGCATTAAACGAGATAAATGAGGCTTACTTAGAAAAAAATGATTGAAAAATAATGCAAATGGAAATTCAGCCAATCATATCCCACAGTCTGAAGGTCATAACTTGACAGAGATAGACAGACAACCTGATAGATACCAAAAGAATGGCTATTCCCAATGGCCAAAACAAGGTAGTGGAACCATAAGACAGAGGCTTCAAGAAGCAGGAATGGTAAGAGTCTGATGTAGGGACGCAGAGGACAATCATCTCCCCCTCCCAAAAAATCAGAGTCCCTCATCCCTATTAAGGAAAAAGTTTTATCTAACTACAGTGATTCCGGACACTAACTGCTGAAAACACAGCTCCATTTACAACTTCAGTTTTGCGAAATTATATCTGAAATTGTATAGAAAATATTTTTCATGTACAAGATGTGCGATGACTCTAAGACTACTTAATCCTAAGAATGATAAACTTATGAATAAGGATCACTGAGATGCAATTTTGTGAGTATATTTTCTGCTTTAAGTAAGCATAAAAATAAAAGCTGTGTGGAGACTGAACATATTGAAATTATACACAATCCACAATGCACTGTCAATTTTAGTGCAATATCTGAAATCCTATATATGACAGTGATCAATCACTTCCGAGTTAAAGAGAAACTTATGGAAAATGACAAATTTAATCATAGTCAGTAGCATGGACACTCCTAATAAATCTGAGATAAACAACTTTACAAATAATATAACACCTAAACATACTGTGATTTGAACTCACAAGAGATATTCCACAAATGTGGGTAAAGTAAACGAGATACTAAATCAATGCATCGAGACTAGGTGATTTTTAATGTAAAAATAATTATTCAGGCAACAAGGGATTCCACCTTACTTCCTGATTACATCAGGAAGTACTTAGTATCTATGGAAAGTCATGTTAAGATTTAAAAGCTTAATTAAACTATTGACTCAAGTCACACTTGCAGTTAAGTATCTGCCCAATGGGACAGGCTTGCTTATACTCTCTGATAAGCAAACGTGTTGATATACTCGTATAAGTACAATACTCAACTTTTACTAATGCGTACGTACGTACATACCTACAATATCAATTTGCTCTATGAACATAAGCTACAAATATCAACATCCGAAAGTGGCACTATACTATAAAATCATGTTGCTAACCTATCTCTTACCTAAAGCATTGAAAGGCGGCTGAAAGAATCCTCCTCCCATTGCTCCCAGTCCTCCAGGTGCTCCATATGGAGCCATACCACCACCTAATCCAAAGGGGCCATGCATGGCTTCTAAGCCGGCCATACCAGGAACCATTCCAAGGCCTCCAACACCCATGCCACTAAAAGCAGCACTATTCAAATATCTCAACCTCTGAGCAAGTATGTAATCCGTTAGATTTTGCTGTGGCACCTTTAACCGTGTATCTGGAAATAAAGAGCACTTCATTACAGGATGAGGATCAATTTAAACACTATCTCCATGGTATGTGCTAACAGGAAACCAGAAAGCCTATGCATAATCCTGTAGATTTTATATCATGTGCAGTCCTAATACTCTTTTGCTAGGCTCGTCTAGCCTGTAATATCTACCAAGAAAGTAAAAGTCATATATAACAAAATTAGTTTCTAGTATTATGCATAAATACCTAGAGGCCCAGCAGATGGTGCTTCATCAACTTCCATTTTTTTCCGGGATTGTTATGGAGTCATCAGAGGACACAATTGCTTTTGAAATGCTGAATCACGATCAAGAAGAGTTTTCTCTCGGGCACTGAAAATTATTTTATACTTAAGTTCGTCAAGTGACAAGCACTGTATAAAAAACAAATAAGAATGTGGAAAGTATTATTTACAAAATGTTCTATATCCTGTTCACCACGTAATGAGGAACTAAGTCATAACATAAAGATAAAAAAAATTAAATTCAGTAAATATGTCCACAAAACTATTAGTCAACACTGATGAAGCTAATCTTCCTAAGTTTAACGCTACAGGTACTTGTTACTGATGAGATTAAGTCAGATTTCCTTATGCAGTATGAGTCAGCAAACCGTGTAATGAGACCTAACTTTTTTCTCTGCAAAAATATTTGCAATATTGGCATTATCAACGAAAAAGATACTGAGTAACTATCAGTAGACTATGGTATAAAGACTATTCCACGTTTTGTGTCACAATTAGTCCCCAATATGGAGGTGGACACAGACTGAGTGTGGCTGGGGGATTAAGGCTGGATGCCCTACCCAGCACTCCACGGAGGTCTCAAACTCAAGTCTGTCAACTTTGGAGTCGAGCACGCTGACCACTTGGCTA
>JAXCGZ010020798.1:30000-35000 GCA_037179515.1 Halocaridina rubra
ACTCGTGGCTTCATTTTAGCATTTAATTCAATTCCCAATCTCATTCGGGCATGAAATATCAAATAAGCACATTACATATGTGAAAACATGAATCATTTTTTACCCCGACCGGGACTCGAACCTAGGACTTATGATTACTAAATCAAGGCGCTACCACTACACCACAGGAGGTTAAAAGGAATCCAACCTTATAGCTTATATCTGCTATACTTAGGAATGAACGCAGTCTATCTGAATGCCACTATGTTCATATTACAGATTCCCCAACCTAACTCGTGGCTTCATTTTAGCATTGAATTCAATTCCCAATCTCATTCGGGCATTGAATTAAATGCTAAAATGAAGCCACGAGTGAAGTTGGGGAATCTGTAATATGAACATAGTGACATTCAGATAGAATGCGTTCATTCCTAAGTATAGCAGATATAAGCTATAAGGTAGGATTCCTTTTAACCTCCTGTGGTGTAGTGGTAGCGCCTTGACTTAGTACTCATAAGTCCTAGGTTCGAGTCCCGGTCGGGGTAAAAAATGATTCATGTTTTCACATATGTAATGTGCTTATTTGATATTTCATGCCCGAATGAGATTGGGAATTGAATTAAATGCTAAAATGAAGCAACGAATGAGGTTGTGGAATCTGTAATATGAACATAGTGGCATTCAGATAGAATGCGTTCATTCCTAAGTATAGCAGATATAAGTTATAAGGTTGGATTCCTTTTAACCTCCTGTGGTGTAGTGGTAGCGCCTTGACTTAGTAATCATAAGTCCTAGGTTCGAGTCCCGGTCGGGGTAAAAAATGATTCATGTTTTCACATATGTAATGTGCTTATTTGATATATATATATATATATATATATATATATATATATATATATATATATATATATATATATATATATATATATATATATATATATATATATATATATATATATATATATATATATATATATATATATATATATACTGAAATATTGAAACAAAACAAAAAATTTAACGAAGGAAAATCATTGTTGGCAATCGCTTGAAATCCAGGTAGAAGAGTTTATATTTCCCGCCATGGGCGGGAAATATAAACTCTTCTACCTGGATTTCAAGCCATTGATGAGATAACACTAGTTATCTCATCAATGATGAGATAACTAGTGTGTTTATAAACACAGGTGAGGTAAATTATATATATATATATATATATATATATATATATATATATATATATATATATATATATTTGTTTGTTCCGGTTTTACGTCACGGCCCCCCTTTTCAACTAAGGGTTGGACGCTTACCTTCTTGCGAAGGACTTGTTTTGGCAGATGTAATCCGACCCTGAGTGCATGCCCTTGCTAACCTCAGACCGTGACGGGGCGCGAACCCTCGACCTGACGCTTCAGAGTCGCGGACGCTACCGCTTGAGCCACGGTGACTATATATATATATATATATATATATATATATATATATATATATATATATATATATATATATATATATATTAATGTTATACATGAAAGACTTTTTCAGAGCTCGGGAACTGAACTCGTGTTCAAGTTACAGATTCCTGCCAACATTACCGACCGGGCAACTAGAACAGATAAAAATCTGCATATCATAACTCAGCTAGATCTAGCAAGAACTTTCCAGTGCTACCTTGATCTGGTTGGGTTATATGACATGCAGATTTTTATCACCTGTAGTAGCTCATTCGGTATGGTGGGATGAATTTGTAGCTTGCAACACGAGAACGGTTCCCCAGAGGTTCAAAAATCTTTTTCGTTAACATCACGGTTTCATTGTATATATATATATATATATAATATATATATATATATATATATATATATATATATATATATATATATATATATATATAATTATTAAATTACCTAACTTTATCACTCACAATATAAATATCACCTAGAAGGTACTAAATTGAAAGACTCCACACTGGACTAGAGAGCACTTCAAATTCACACGAGAAGGTAAAGACGGCGAGAGAAAAATGAGAGTTAGCTAAAAAAAGCCAAAAAACAGGTGTCGCCCAACTTGTAAGAAGGCTAAAGTCAGACAAAAGTCGTATGAACCAATGAGAATATATGTGTATGCTGTAATGAAATCTCATATTGTTTCGTTCAGATTCACTGGTTATACGATTAAGAAAGTTTATAGGATCTACAAGCACTGATTGCGAATCTTAATAGTTTGAGAATAACGTCTATATAAGATAGGTTTTATAGGTCATATAACACATGCCATACATTTATAGATTATATCTTCATCATAAAATATTCTGGATCCCTAAAAAATATACTCAGAAAGAAACGAAGAGAAATGAAAAAGAAGATTAAAAAAAGAAAAAATAAACCAAGCCTGGGTGCGTTCCATGATCGTCGCTTATTAATAAATGATTTGAAATCTAGGAAAGAAAAAAAAAAAAAAGAGTAAAAAAAAAAGTCGTAATGTATCGTTCAACGAGCTCTTCCATAGAAGAACGATACTCGTGGAAGTTAAGTAAGGACGACCGTGCTGTGATTCACAAGGGAAAAAATAACCCTTATGTACAAACAGCAAATTAGTTGTCAAGGAGGTAAGTCTCCACAACAAACCTTAATAAGGGTCTCTGTAGTCACAGTACAAACTGCATACTTTTTTTTTCTTCTCGTAATTAATCCACTTTATATCAAACTCAAGTTTATTATCTTATCTGATGCTTTAGTCAATGTCTACAGTTTCAATTTTGAATATCGTAAAGTTGAGTGACCCCCAAAATCCCATGTACAGTTAAACAACATGTGACATGTTAGGTTAGGTAAGGCTGGGTTGGGCATGTAGGAATGGGTTAGCTGACTGGTAATTTTTATTTTTAGTGTGACACCGAGACAGGTAAGAAAAATGCTCTCATCAATAAGGGTCCGGGGCATGAAGAAAACATTAAGACGAAGAAAAAGACAAAGGTTGAGGGCAAGGCAGAGATGAGGTAGGATGTAAAAAATTTTTTTAATGATTGTGACACCAGGACAGGCAAAACCAAAAATTCTACCCTAATCAAGCCTGGGCACGAAGAAAACATAAAGAGAAACAGAGATGGGGAGTATTGTGACTTGTCAAATGTGAAGGGATAATAAGACATGTGTAATGAATATCCAAGAATATTCAGTGTTGATGTAGGCATAGCTTCAGAATCGTAACTGAAGGAAAACTTAACATCGAACTGTCCTGGACAGTCTTGTGAATAACCAAAGAACACCCTGGGGTTACTCTTCTTTACAAGATCCTTAAAATGATAACCTCCCAAATCCTCATGAACAGTTTAATAACTCTGTAACTTGCTAGGTTAGGTTAGGTTATATGACTTGCCTTGTACATACGAATAACCAAAGAGAACCCTGAGGTTAAGCTTTCTTACGAGATCCTTAATTTTACTATATATATATATATATATATATATATATATATATATATATATATATATATATATATATATTCTGGACTAGATATTATCAATATCGCTAATGAGGAAAGTTAATAAAAAAATGAGGAGGAAATATGAATTCCTACAAAGAACTACAAAAGGAGATCAGGAGGCTTGCAATGTGTGATTACCTAATTGTGATTACCTAATTGTGTTTACGGGAAAGAGCCCAAAGCTCGTATCTTCCCGTCTCCTGATCGCTGCAATTTTATACTTAGTGATACTTATCATACTAGTCCTTAAAACTATGGATTGAGATAGCATTAACTACCTCCTCGCTTAGCCAATTCCAATTATCAACTACTCTTACACTGAAAAAGTATTTCCTTACATCCTGCAAAGAAGTTTTCTTACGAAGCTTCAAACTATGACCTCTAGTTCTAGAGTCAGCCATATCGAAATATCGATCCCTATCCACTCTATCATAACCATGAAGGAATTTAAAGACTGTCACCATATCCCCCCTCACTCTTCTAGCTTCGAGTGATGGTAAGTCTAATTCCCTCAGCCTCTCATCATAACTGAGATTGCGTATTTCTGGCACCAGTTTCGTGGCATGTCTTTGAACTTTTTCAAGCTTAGCTATGTGCTTTTTCAAGTGCGGATTCCAAAAGGGGGCTGCATATTCGAGTTTTGGCCTCACATAGGTTACATAAATATTTCTGAACATTTCCTTGTCCATATGCCTGAAGGCTACCCTTACATTTGATAAGAATGCATATGTGTGTGTGTGTGTGTGTGTGTGTGTGTATGCGTGTGTGTGTGTGTGTATGCGTGTGTGTGTGTGTGTGTGTGTGTGTATGCGTGTGTGTGTGTGTGTGTGTGTGTGTGTGTGTGTGTGTGTGTGTGTGTGTGATTACCTAATTGTGCTTACGGGAAAGAGCCCCAAGCTCGTAACTTCCTGTCTCCTGATCGGTTCCATTTTGTACTTACTGATTCTTATCATACTTGTCCTTAAAACTATGGATTGAGTTTTCTTCAACTACCCTTACATTAAAAAGTACTTCCTTACATCCTGCAAAGAAGCGTGTGTGTGTGTGTGTGTGTGTGTGTGAGAGAGAGAGAGAGAGAGAGAGAGAGAGAGAGAGAGAGAGAGAGAGAGAGAGAGAGAGAGAGAGAGAGAGAGAGAGAGAGAGAGAGAGAGAGAGAGAGAGAGAGAGTAGGCATTTAATCATAATTACACTGTTTATGTGCAGAGTAGCTGAGTTACTCTGGAACCCTAATTTGAGCAACTCTTGCCATGCCACGTAAACAGGCTTTTTCCATTACACGCTTTCTTAATGGTCACTTACCATGTCTATCGATACCGTAAACTTACTATAATGTGTACAAACGGATGAACATACTGTAATTATAGGACACTACACAAACCTCCTCTTGGTCTATATCACTCTAATATACCTGTACTAAATAAGTACAGAACATTTAAAAGATTAAATGCAGATGCAACCATGCGACAATTTCAATAAAACTATTTTTAATCAGTTTTAGAATCACAGGACTATCTGGGAAACGCAGTACCTAG
>JAXCGZ010020798.1:40000-42500 GCA_037179515.1 Halocaridina rubra
CTTTTTCAACCAAGGGATAGAACGGTTGCCTTCTTGCGAAGGACTTGTTTTGGCGGATGTGATCGTCACCCTGAGTGCATGCCCTTGCTAACCTCAGACCGTGACGGGGCGCGAACCCTCGACCTGACGCCTCAAAGTCGCGGACGCTACCGCTTGAGCCACGGTGACTATGTGTGTGTGTGTGTGTGTGTGTGTGTGTGTGTGTGTGTGTGTGTGTGTGTGTGTGTGTGTGTGTGTGTGTGTGTGTGTGTGTGTGTGTGTATATATATATATATATATATATATATATATATATATATATATATATATATATATATATATATATATATATATGATAAGGTACAAAAGAACGCATAAAGGGCAGAAAAACTGCTCTATAGACTTCTGAAAGAAAAAACACAGTTGTCCTAATTGTAAAGTACTAACAAAAGAGTCTTACATCTACAATGAGCCATTAAGAGTGAGTGCCACAATGTTTTTTTTTTTTAACACTTGTAATTATTTGTTAAAAATGTAAAGCTTGTCTTGAGGTTGTGAAATATTTTCCACAAAGGCCTAACCATAGAGTCAAAAACGTTAAAGGGTGAATGGGGAGTAAAGTTTGTGCTTTACCTCTTCAGCGGAAACTTATGACTTGCTTTCTTCTTCTGAGTGCGTAGAGAGAGCGGGGCTTCATCTTAGCCTCAGCAGTTGAAAGAACCGATGTGCTTCTCCTTTCTGTTGGCAAATCCAATTTTATTTTTACTTGAGGCGCTTTCCTCCTTTATAATCTTACCCACGGTAGCTTAGTGGCAGAGTGCTCAAATCGGGAAGTGAGTATCGCGGGTTCGATCCCACTGCGGGGCGCGAGAAAGGGTATCCATACTTAATCTCTAACCTCTAATATGTCTGTGTCCACCCCCATTACGATGGAGACTATTTGGACACGAAAAAACAAGAGACCATTTGGGGGCCGCGGTATATCAGTGGTAGACTGCGCGGGTCTGAATGTGTCTAACATCTGTTCGAGCCCACCGAGGGGCGTTACGATGGGAATGAGTCCCAGTATCTAAAGGTAGAAAAAAAATTAACGGGGCCAATCCAAAACATCAAAATGATTATGCTACTAAAAATAAGAAACATACAAGCTTCATGTTCAGTTATAAGATGCAAACACATGTACCGGGAGTGAGTTCCAGCACCTCACGACACAAGAAAGAAACGATAGTGCTAATACCAATCTCGGACTTATTCACATGTTGATGTAACTACTAGTTGAACATATAAATCCTGTTCATAATCATAAACTGTACAATAATTCCTGTGCATAATCATACACTGTACAAAATACAAGGGCCAGGAGTGTATTTCAAGTCTAGTGGCAGAGGGTCAAACATAATCACAATATATATGATCATTCCTGATCTTATATAATCCGAGATTGCATAAGGTAATTATGCTAATTATAGGAATAATACAAACTTTAGGTTCTACATACGATATACTACCCTTCACCAATGCGAATATGCTTTCTGATCTCTTCCTGACAATAATAATAATAATAATAATAATAATAATAATAATAATAATAATAATAATAAATAAATAATAATAATTATAATAATAACAATAATAATACACCATATTTTTGTAAGAGAGCTTAATTTATTTATCCAAACAACAACAGCTATAATAATAATAATAATAATAATAATAATAATAATAATAATAATAATAATAATAATCTGACAACGAGAACAAAACCAGCTTATCGAATAGCATGTCCCAATGTGGTGTAATCATATATATATATGTGTGTGTGTGTGTGTGTGTGTGTGTGTGTGTGTGTGTGTGTGTGTGTGTGTGTGTGTGTGTGTGTGTGTGTGTGTGTGTGTTATTACCTAATTGTGTTTACGGGAAAGAGCCCAAAGCTCGTATCTTCCCGTCTCCTGATCGGTTCCATTTTAGACTTACTGATACTTATCATACCTGTCCTTAAAACTATGGATTGAGATAGCATTAACTACCTCCTGTGTGTGTGTGTGTGTGTGCATGAAACTTAGTAAATGTATTCACATGTCCTGGGCATCACCGTTTCATAAACATAAATGTGTAACCATAGCAACAGACAAGTGAAACATGTTCATCACATACTCTAAGAAAAGTTCCTTTCGGTAAATAAGAGAATCGTGTTTGTGAAGCAAGGATAAGCCCGCAGGGATAACAGTCGATAATGTGACCCTAAAGTTAGCATATTACATCATCTTTAATATCAAGAATAATATGTGGTATTTCAAATCCGTAGTTACAAAGATAACAACGGAATCAAACTCTATGCGGATACAGTGCATGACTTTGACCGAAGGTGTCCTGCACCGACTCAAGTGGTGCTTCGTAAGGCATTTTTTCACCAATATAATTTTGAAAAGAAGGCGAGGGTAGTGGTGTCTCTTGTTTGCCAAGCTATGTAAACTTAGTAGGCTCACAAGTACATTACGAGATGTCGGGAGTAAATAGTAAA
>JAXCGZ010020798.1:47500-112500 GCA_037179515.1 Halocaridina rubra
TCATCTACACCCATTCGCTAATGATGGCGTCATGACATAAAAATTCCTTTCCTAAGAGAGTCTGTCTTTTCAGGCGAGATTCTGTTTTGATTTGATACATGCAATTGTTACCCGACAAGGTCATTACTGAAGGTCAAATGTCAATGTCATTTATATGTGTCTATGAATGTACGTATGTACATGTGTGTATATGTGTATAATATAATAAATTTGATTACAGGACTGAAATTCTTACGTAAATTGTTTAAAAGGATAAGACTGCAGTGATATATGTGTATGTAGGTAAGTAAGTATGTGTGTATGTATGTATGCGCACTGTAAGAATTTTGATAGATTGAAATATCGATAAAACAAGACATGTCTTTTTTAGTAGTAGTAGTAGTAGTGGTAGTAGTAGTAGTAGTAGTAGTAGTAGTAGTAGTAGTAGTAGTAGTAGTAGTAGTAGTTGTTGTTGTTGTTGTTGTTGTAGCAGTAGTAGTAGATGTTTTGATGACGCTGTTAGGAATTCTAAGGCCGTTTTCACACCAAAGTGGCACGCCAGTTGAAAACCAACATCCGGAAATATATGACCTTTCACACAGAAGTGGCGTGGCACATGGGCTGTGTCACGCCACTTGTGTGAAAGGTTTCATATATTTCCGGATGTTCGTTTTCAACTGGCGTGTCACGTGGCATGCTACGTGCGACGTTCCACTTGGGTATGAAAGTGGCCTAACTGTATCATTACTATTATTGCCGCTGTTGTCACGGTTGCTAATGCAACCGTAACAGAACTATCTGACATTTTATAAATATATAAGATAAACAAATAAATAAAATAACCAACGAAATAAGTAAACAAACAAAACGACTGAAATAAAATAAGTAAATGCATTAATCGATAAAGTGAAAAAGAATAGATTTGGACACATTAAATACAAAAGATAAATCATCTTCGGCAGCTTCCTTAGTGCTGTCTAACTAAGAAAGTATTAAATACAATGTATATATTATAATATATATATATATATATATATATATATATTTAATATATATATATATATTTATATATATATTTATTCCGTGGCATTCACAATCTTGAAAACACTAAACAAATTATATCTATAAATATCGTTTAATAAATAAATACTTTTGGTGGCAGTTACAGACCATATATATGATGCATTCAATACTAACGAAATAAAGCAAAGTTCTTACTAACATTATATATTTTTTTTATTTCAGGTCTCAGAGAGGAGTGAGCAGATGCCATGAGGTGCCAGGGGAGCCAAAGGCTCGATTGGATATTATTTCTCATCATTACAAGTAAGTTTCTTTTATTGTGTACTGAGTCACGGTAAGTCCCCATTATGTGGGAGGTAGACATGGGCATATTAGACCTGATAAATTAAGGCTGGATGCCCTTCCTAAACCCCCGTGGTGGGATCAATCCCATGATAAGACAGGCTTTTCACTTCTCGACTAGCGTGCTCACCCACTAAGATACCAATGATATTCAACCCTAATTAATATATATATATATATATATATATATATATATATATATATATATATATATATATATATATATATATATATATATATATATATAATATATATAAATATATAAATATATATATATATATATATATACTATATATATATATATATATAATATATATATATATATATATATATATATATATATATATATATATATATATATATATATATATATATATATATGGAGCCGTGGTTGATCAGTGGTAGAAGTCGCAAGTCGGGTGCGGCAAGCCTGACTAACACGGTTTCCATCCTGCCGTTGGGCATCTGGAATGGCATCCGGCCTTATATCCCTGTCTCTAACCTCCCAGAGTCTACCTCCATTCTAATATGGACTAACAAATAAAGATATATCTATCTATCTCTCTCTCTCTCTCTCTCTCTCTCTCTCTCTCTCTCTCTCTCTCTCTCTCTCTCTCTCTCTCTCTCTCTCTCTCTCTCTCTCTATCTATCTATCTATCTATCTATCTACTATATATATATATATATATATATATATATATATATAATATATATATATATATATATATATATATATATATGGCAAGGAAGCCCATCAGTGAAACACATGAAATATAGCGCCATATTTCGGGTCCAGTTAGGACCAGAAATATAGCGTTATTTTCTATGTGTTGTTTCTCTGATGGGCTTCCTTACCATTTAGTGCTGTATGCTAACAGTTTGTGCTTATTCATATATATATATATATATATATATATATATATATATATATATATATATATATATATATATATATATATATATATGACAGTACAAGTTAACAATTGTATTCATTTCTTATTTCAGTACACTGCACTTCCCAAGCCCGAGGAAATTATACACTAGACAAGTGCTACTGTTACAGCGACAATTACGATGATAATCTCCAAGCCCAGATAAATGCCTTCACAAGCCCCCCTACACCGGGGGTGTACCAGTATGTAGGTGTTATCCCCAAAGCCAACAATGTTTATGACCCCTGCCTCTGCTCGGATGGTAAGTAGCTAAACAAGAAATATTCATGTGTACGATGTTCTTCATTAGTATACGAGAATTTCGGCTATATGAGCGAAGTTTTTTATTTTAAGATTATTTGCACACGTGACTAGAGAAGCGAGAATTTTTCAAAATGTGTACGATGTTCTTGTTTTAGAGATTATATCATAATGGGAGACATTGGACGGAAATTACTGTCTTTGTCACAATCTGGTCTTCTGAAGAAGTTTCCTTACGCATTGAACGGAATTTGAACGCAGGAGTTTAAGACAACTAAAATATTTAAATTTAGGTTAGGTCACATTGGGTTGGGTTGGATTGTGTTGGGTTAGGTAAGGTCAACCTAACCTAAGTGAGCTACAAAGTTTGAACGGAAGTGCTTCACTTGGGATTAAGGTCATCAGGTGCCTAATGTGCGAGTGATCCTAGTTTTCTTAAAAAAAAAAAAAATTAACGTATGTGAACTACGTAAGCTAAAAATTCCCTAAAAATAAAAATAAAATAAAAATGAATTGAACTATTCCAAGAAATTTCATATCGAGTATCAAAATGCCATTTTATAATTATAAAAGCTGAATAGACATCTGTATATGTAGTCACCGTGGCTCAAGCGGTAGCGTCCGCGACTTTGAAGCGTCAGGTCGAGGGTTCGCGCTCCGTCACGGTCTGAGGTTAGCAAGGGCATGCACTCAGGGTAACGATTACATCTGCCAAAACAAGTCCTTCGCAAGACGGCAACCGTCCTAGCCCTTGGTAGAAAAGGGAATCCGTGACGTAAAACCGGAACAACAACAACAAGACATCTGTATAAATAAACAGAATGGTGTAGCGCAGTGGTTAGAACACTCGAATCAGGAAAATATACGCGATCGAGTCCTACGTGGGGCGTTAGGAAGGGCATCTAGCTTTATTTCTCCAGCTCCAAGCTGTCGGTGTCCACCCCCATTGGCATGGGAATCAATAGCAACACATAAAAACGACAAAAATTTAAGTCATCAAATATATAAATAAAAGAATAATATATTTAATCTTTTACAAGAAACTCCACAAAGAAAAATACTATTCAAAGTTATTTTTATTTTTTATTTTGTCATACTGAAGCTATTACTAGAAATGTCCTCGAAGAAATATACTTGCAAAATATCCGCGGGGCGTTAGAAAGGGCATCCCGCCATAATTCCCCAGCTCCAACCTGTTTGTGCCCATCCCCAGTCGAATGAGGATTAACAGTGTCATAAAACAGCAAACATAAAATATCTCTGCTTTACATTTTCATCGTGACCCTGCCCGATGAGGGCAATTTTCTTTGCCCGTTCCAGTGTCACACTCATTAATAATTCTGTGATTTTTTTTTTTCAAGTGACACGAGTGCACACGATACTGAAGGTGACAGAGAGCAGCGTCATCACTGACGCGGCCAATGCTAGCGTCCGACCTGATCTAAACACCAGAGTCACGACGCAGGTAAGTGTTTTTTTTTTTTTTTTTTTTGTACATGCGTTGATATCTAGACTAAATATACCTGACTAATTATGTATTCCTTAGATATGAAGGAAAAGAATAAGAATGGCGTGTTTTACAATATGTATACCTAGATATCTAAGGTTTCGTTCTTTTTGCTCCGTAATAGTAATAAATATTCCTCCCTTTTCATATGAGTATACTAGCAACGCATTTATGAATGCCTGAGCAAAAATCATACACAGTATTATTTATATATATATATATATATATATATATATATATATATATATATATATATATATATATATATATATTTATTTTTTTTTTATTTTTTTTTTTAAGTAAATAAAGAGAACCTTGATTTTTTAACCAAGTATATAATAAAAAAAACATACTTTATACCACATATCGGCTATTATATATTCCCTTTCAAATAAAAGAATATATTCAAGAATCAGTAAAGCATAATACATATTAGCAGATGTGAGAAAAAAAGAGAATTATTATTATAAACAAAGAAAACATACAGAGAAATTTATCAACGATTCCTTCATAGCGAGTTTTAGGAACTTTTTTTTTTCATGTAAAATACCCAGCCTTAACCAACCTAACCTATTATTTATTTCTTAATTTTTCTTGTAACGTTTGGTTAGGTTAGGTTAGTTTACAAACATCAATACGCTCAAAATCAAATTTTATCAAGATTAATATCATATATAATAACAAAGGAGAGCAAACATACAGATATTTACACATAGTAATGCACCCTTCATTTACCCATATTTTACAATAAACGCTCACAGTTATATATATACACATATACAAAGGCCATAATTCCCCTTTTAAGCAGGTGGCCGAGTCAAAGCACACACCCACTCACCATCCAATCCACTCTCCCAGTCTCTTGCATTTCACCACCTTGGGGATGAAGGGTAGCCATAATGACCCCTCCCTCTCAAACCAATACACTGCTTGGGTCACTCAGGGTTAACGGCACACAGCTCATCTGCCTTGGGGTCCGACAGCTGAATTTCTATTTGCGAAATTAACATAAATACCAATTATTATTACAGCTAAATGCCCTGAGACCTTCTATGAACAGCACAGCATCTCTGCAAGACCGAATCGTGTCTCTAACAGCCGTTTACAGCTTTCACAACAACTCGGAAGTGCTCTTCGATGTAGAGACTCGACTGCGCGGGAGAGATGAGGCACTTAAAGATGCCGTAAGAACACCTATATATTATGTATAAAACTTCTTCTTCTTCTTCTTTTTCGGTAGCTTTTCCTCTGGTTACATGAATCAATCCTCACAGCTCCATTGATAACCAATGTAAATTTGGATGCAAAAGATTCTAATAATAATAATGATGATGATAATAATAATAATAATAATAATAATAATAATAATAATAATAATAATAATAATAATGATGATGATGATGATGATAATAATGATAATAATAATAATAATAATAATAATAATAATAATAATCTATTATATTATCATTATTATTGGTAGTGGTGGTAGTAGTAGTAGTAGTAAAAGACTATTAGAGGTTACTGACTGCTCTTGGCTAAAATGTAAAAAGCAAAATGACTTCGCCATTTCTACGGGCTTGGGACAGATACCAGCTTGCGGTGGCATGTTCCCCAATAGTAGGTATAAGAAAACTCAAAGAAAAAATTCAACGGTAAAAAAAAAAAAAAATGCCATTTTTAGCTATAATAAAAAATAAAAAATTAAAATATTAGTTTAGCTCAAAATACATTCCAATAATTCAGTCACTAACATAAAATTACCCTAAAAAATTTGTATATATTAAATAATATGACATAAGCAAAATACGATTTTAGGGCATTGACCCTAGTCTAAATTACTCATTTTTTTAAATTATATAAATCTGCAAGAAAAATAATTTAAGTACTTAAACCAATCAATTAATTAGATTACTAAACTAAATTATAAATCAAAATAGCACAAATTATATTTTAAATCACACATGACGTAATCAAAACTACATACACGTAAAAAAAAACTTATTTTTTTTAATAAGAAATAACTTCAAATTTCACAAATGAATACTTATTATGTAATCAAATCATTCATATATACTTGAAATGAAAAGGAAATACAGCCTTGGTAATAATTAGTTATATTTTTTTTCCTGTTTGTGTAGGTATCGTTGGCACTGAGAAGGGAATTGGTGAACAATTCCTTAACTGGAATTGGTGCTGTGGATTCCTCATCTATGACGTTTTCAGGTAATTTGTCATGTACTCTATGTATATCAATCAATCACTCAATTTTCCTATGAATGTATGTATGAATGAATGAATGCATTTTTGTATGTATGTATGAATGAATGAATGCATTTTTCTATGCATGTATGTATGCATGTATATAGTTGTGTGTATGACTATAAGTTGTGCTTACATACATACACACATACATAAATACACACACACACACAATATATGTGTGTGTGTGTGTGTGTGTGTGTGTGTAATATATATATATATATATATATATATATATATATATATATATATATATATATATATAATTTGTGTTAAGTGGCAGGTTGTAATTGTTCATAAGTGGTATTACTTGTTAAAATGACTGTCAATATAATTATTATTATTATTATTAAAGTCCGTAATATACAATTAGAGAAAATGCAGTTAAATAAGACATAACTGATGACATTAAATAAATAAATAGAGAACTTTAACTCCATGCAAATAAAATTCTTTACTGAGCATAATATTTAATACATATCATTACGATATTATTTAGTTCTGGATATAACATTAACACAAAGCCAGTCAAGCCCTTTCAAAAGCTACTGTAAAGCAAGTATATACGAACAGAATATGCCGTATTCATGATTATAGTCCACTTACAGGAGAAAAATAATACTTTTTTTCAGAATTGAACATATCTGTTCATTTTCTTTGCCTAAATCAAGGTCTTTTGCTTTGACTCAGCCAACCCCCTTATAATGGGAAATATGGCTCGTGTGTGTGTATATATAATATATATATATATATATATATATATATATATATATATATATATATATATATATATATATATATATATATATATATATATATATATATATATATATATATATATATATATAAAATTTGTTTTTATTCATTTTCTCTCTATTAGCTCTGCGTTGCGCAACGGATCCTCCGGCCACCTTGTTGAATGGGCAACGCAACTGGACTTCCTCCAGCAACGTGGCCTCATCCGAAGCCGTCTATTACTGTGATGAACGATATACGTAAGTATACCTCTAAGAGCGAATATATAAACCAATGCATAGTAATCCGTGCATAACATCAACACAGACGCACACGCAAATTGGTTCTTGTACGGCCGCGAGACGGAGAATCACGAAAAACACTCTTCCCATTAATATATGTGGGGGAATATATATATATATATATATATATATATATATATATATATATATATATATATATATATATATATATATATATATATATAGAGAGAGAGAGAGAGAGAGAGAGAGAGAGAGAGAGAGAGAGAGAGAGAGAGAGAGAGAGGTTGACTTGGTATTTTTTTTTATTACAAAACTCCATAACCACCTGAGGTATACAGGATGGCCAAAACAGTAACAAAAGAACCGATTAAGTTGGGCTCTATGCGATTTCAGCAGCCGCTCACATCTCCCATTAGTTTTGTAGTGAGCAAAGAAATACTCTATATGTAATGCGAAGACAAGAAGACCATGTGTGTATGAGGGTTATGGATATGGAGGTGGAGGGAAGGAGAGTATACGCAAGACAGGAAAAGGAGGAAAAGGCTAGCAAGAAACAGCGACCCCCCCCCCAATAAAAATGAGTTAAAACTGAAAACAATGAGGAGGAAAAGAAATCTTTAACAATCTTAAAAAGCGCAGAACATGTCACCAATATGGTTACCTATTACATAATTATCCAGTGCACAGCTGGACCATTATCTGATACAATTTATGCGGTGAATTGTAACCATTATGTTATAATTTATGCTACTTTACCCACCGGTCTATCTCTCTCTCTGTAGTCTGTTGTACCCTTACCTAACTTAACCAAGTTATGTTAAATTAGTTAAGTTAGGTCAGTACCTTAACCTGGTTAGGTTAGATTAGGTTAGGGTACAAGAAAACTAAAGATAATGAGGTAGACCGTATGCTAAGCTAGCACCAAATGAAGTCTATGCATAGTTATTATCTTTCCCATCATCCAAATATTCATTCGCATTAACGTTAAATAACTCTAACGAAATATAGAGGCAAGGGACAGTGGCAGCAGTAGCACCCGACTATATACCTACTACCGTATAGCCGGGGCACAAGCCCCCTCACCAATCACGTGGATCCAGTGATCGCCAGGCAAACGCTGCATAACCCGGTAGATTTATAGGAACTTATCGACCCCCCCCCCCCATCAGCAGCCAAATTTAATCAGTAACGAAATGGGCCAGTGAAAGCTAGTCCAATCTCGTGACAGGATCGAGCCATCACAGAATAAACACATATTAATACAGAAACTGTATTTATATATATTAAATGTACAATCTTTAAAAATTACTATGGAGTATAGCAGATATTCTTTCTAATCTGCAATCATATAATGGTTAGACAAACATACGATACAATATGAGATATGTATATGTCGGTCTAATTCTTCTATTGTTTGAAGTTGTTCAAAGCTATACACATGTATAATTTTCTCCGAATGTAAGAGAAGTCGTTGCGATTTTATTTCGTTTTATTTTTCGAACGAACTATTACCAGCAGTTGATAATCCACAAATAATAAAACTAATAACTGTAAAGGCATAAATAAAATGGGGAAAAATGTACTCATTTGAATCCTTTAATTTTAATGCTTTCATTTTACTCGTCTAAAGCTTAGCAAAAAATGGTTTACTCTCGGCTATGATGGCAACATTTTTTTTTAATCTAAGGTACTTTTAATAACCATATTATTTTGATGTAAGCTACGTTTAATAACAACATTATTTAAATCTAGGGAATTTTTAGAAACAACATTATTTTACTCTAAGCTATGGTTGGCCGTTTTTATTATTATTATTATTATTATTATTATTATTATTATTATTATTATTATTATTATTATTATTGTATTCGAGGGAGGAAATAAAGAAATGGGGAAAGGTTGATACTGTGAATCATTCAAGACAGATGAATGAAAAATATTTTTTTTTCAGCTAATTTATTGGGTAATGACATTTCTAATTTGCTGTCATTGTTTATCTAGGCCTATCCAGAGATCACATTAATCATTGATTATATATCAAATAAATTTAAAATCAAAACAAATCTATTACACGACGTAATTATTTGGAAATAAAACATATTAAGAACCGGTGTGCTTAGCCTACTAACTAGTGCTAATTAGGCAGACTGGGTGACTACACAATTTGGGCCTATAAGTGAGAAAACGGATTTGACCTAAGTAATCGTGAACTATGACCGCCCTGCTATCCAAACTCCTTACAAAAGAAGAAGAAGATGGATGCAAGCAGAATTTAGTAAATTCCATGATTAAACACAAAAATATTCGCACAAGAGCAGCTGAAAATTATGAGGTGGGAGAAGGGAATTAGAGCGAGAAAAGGGAGTGGAGGGAGATTAGAGGAAGAAATGAGGGAGGAACTGGGGTCTTGAAGGGGGAGGAGCGGGAGTTAGGATACTGCAATGGGCCAATGGCAGTAAAACTACTATTCGGGAAAAGATTTAAGGACATCAATACAAAGCGCCTATAACGGATTATTTATGACAGCAACGCTTGATCAGCCTAGTAGATTGTTGCTATGAGTCGTGTTAAACAAACCAGCAAATTATGTTTACACCCGATGCATTCGAGCAACATTTAATATGCATGTTCTCACTCTCTCATTACCTGTAATTATAAGTACAGCAATATAGAATGCACAACTAATGGATAGACTAAGCCATGCATGCAGTACATACATATACACATACATACATAATTATGAGCATGGTATATATACTCACGTATTAATACATTAATGTGACTATGACTGTACTTTCATGTATAATGACGTACACCTAGTGACAGGTGTCACACATACATACATACAAACGGAGCTTAGTTTACTCTGAGGTTATCTGTAAATATTCGTATATGATTAATGAAATACAAAGCTACTAGAAACCATACAATACATGTACTGTAAATACACACACACGAGTGCGCGCGCACGCACATCATTGTTTGGCTTAGTTTTAATCTTTCTGAATTTACATGTACATAAGTACATATCTGATACCATGCATACATACCTAAATGTCATAATAAGGGCAGCATATGCTTTCTTAACAAATGTAAGGGTAACCTTCAGACATAGACCAGGAATTGTTCAGAAATATTTATGTAACCTATAGAGCTTAGTGATTTTTTTTTTTATATTTGTATTTGGTTAGATATTTACTAGAATCATTCGATGTAATTCAGCATTAATCTATACGTCTCGGAAAATATTATTCGTTAAATTAATACAGTATATATATATATATATATATATATATATATATATATATATATATATATATATATATATACTTGAATCATAGCAGAAATTTCTTGACTGATCCAATATCGTATCTTACCTTATATCACAAAATACTGGCTTAGTTTAGCTCTACTGCCATTTCTATTATATATATATATATATATATATATATATATATATATATATATATATATATATATATATATATATATATATATATATATATATATATATATATATATATAATCATGATTTTGGCATTCTAGAGTACTCGCCAATTAAAATGTTTCATTTTCTTTGAGGTCATAATAATTTTTATTTCATCTTTATCACTCTCCGAGACGCGGCCAGGGTGAGGAAGGAGCGGGAGGGAAGGCCGCTGCTATTCTTCACCCCCCCCCCCCCCGCCTGCTGCTGAGGAAGGCTCAGGCAGACGGAGGAGGGAGTGCCAGTGCAGTCTGGCCGCTGTGCACGCCCAAATAAAAGTGCCCTGTTGAGGCGGGCACAATATCAAAGAATAGCCTCACCGTATTCCCTGCGTGTCGTAAAAGGCGACTAAAAGTGGACGGGGCGGGGGGACTAGGAATCCCCCCCCCCTTGTACCAACCTCCTGCGAGACGTCAAAGAAGAAGGGGAGTAGAGGGGAGAATAACTTCTCCCCAGTTTTCCTTCCTTGATGTCGGCTACCCCCCAATTTAAGGGGGAAACAGCCAAGGTATATGTATGTATATGAGGCCAAAGCTTGAATATGCAGCCCCATTTTGGAATCCACACTTGAAAACGCACATAATTAAGTTGGGAAAAGTTCAAGATATGCTAGAAATACGCAATCTCAGTTATGAGGCGAGGCTGAGGAATTAGACTTACCATCACACAAAGCTATGAGAATGTGGGGGGGGGGATATGATGACAATTTTTAAATTCCTTCATTGTTTTCACACAATGGATAGGGATCGGTATTTTTATATGGCTGGAACTACTAGATCTAGCGGTCATAGTCTGAACCTTCGTAAGAATTTTTTCTTTTCTTTTATGATTGGGACACTAGGACGGGCCAAAAAAAAAATAAATCTACCTTCATCAGGCCTGGGCACGAAAAAAACATAAAGAGAAACAGAGATGGGGAGTATTGTGACTTGTTAGATGTGAAGGGATAATAACACATACGTAACGAATATTCAAGAATATTCGGTGTTGATGTAGGCATAGAAAGAGAACCGTAACTGAAGGAAGACTTAACATCGAACTGTCCTGGACAGCCTTATTAAAGTCCACAAGACCCTTCAGCTGTAGTATCGCAACGGGCGGAAATTGCCAAGGGCCAACCTACTGCATAGTACTAGGATGGGATCTTTTATGGCATCTCATCATATTGGGTAGCCATGTAAATTTTTTTTCTTTATGAGTGTGACACCGGGACAGGCAAAAACTGTCCTAATCAATAAAGACCCGGACACAAGAAAACACCAAGACGAAGGAAAAGAAAAAGGTTAAGGACAAGGCAGAGATGAGGTAATATCACACAAAAGAAAATGACAGAAAAAAAAGTCAAAGTACAGAGGACCCAGAGATATGGAGGACTAGGCACTGAGATGACGATAGATCCGCTTTTTGAAGGATGATAGGTCATAAGAATTTGGAAAGACAGAAAAGGAAGAGAGTTCCGGAGTCTGGAGGTAGATGGGAAGAAGCAGTCGCTGCACCGACCAATCCGCGAGCTACAAATCTCCACACAGTACCTGTGAGATGAGGCCGCTTGGCGAGATACACGGCCTCGGCAGTGGGGGAGGGATGCAACTCGCCAATTCATCAGAACAGCGATGGAAGTAGTAGCAATAGAAAAGAGAAAGGGAAGATACCTTACGGAAAAGAGAGAGAGAATTCAGATTAGAAGTAAGAGAAGAATCATTAATGAGTCTGACTGCCTTAGGTTCAACCCTATCAAGGAGATAAGTATAAAAAGCAGCACCCCAGATGTGTGAACAGTATTCTAAGCAGGGACGGATAAGACATTTATAAATTTTAAGTAGCTGTAAATAGGAAAAGTAATGACGGAAACGAAACAAAACCCCCAATTTTTTGGAAGAAGATTTAAAAATTTGGATTATGTGATTTCTCCAAGACAAGCTAGAGGCTTTATGGATTCCTAATATGCTGATAGAATCAAGAGGGTAAATTTCGTTAGTTTCGATGACAATAGGGTTATCAGGAGGAGAAGAAGATAGAGATAGCCAGAAACTGTGTATTGGAAGCATTGAATTTAACTAAAGTTTGAGTGCCCCACTCTGAGAACAAAAATGGAACCGACAAGGACTCTTTCCCCTAAGCACAATTAGGTAATTACATATATATATATATATATATATATATATATATATATATATATATATATATATATATATATATATATATATATATATATATATATATATACATACGTACAAAGCTATTTTAGAGCTAGTCTGTAGACCATCGTAATTTCTCAAAATATTAATACTTTTTATTTTCTTTTTAACAGCATGAGCTCCGGAAACACACAAGAAATGTCAACTTGCTCTCACTCCACGCTTGTATGGACAGCTCTACCCGCAAATCTACAGTGTGATGCAGGTTGGCTCTCTCTCTCTCTCTCTCTCTCTCTCTCTCTCTCTCTCTCTCTCTCTCTCTCTCTCTCTCTCTCTCTCTCTCTCAGTGTTTCAGGACAGTATACTAAAAGTAAGTAAAGTCTAATCCTGGATGACAATATAAAATCGACTACGAATACAAAAACAATAGTAAATGGAGTGAATAAACTAATATATAAATAATGTACCAACATGTCTCTGTCCACTCCCATTCGAGTGGGGACTGGTAGTGACACATGAAACAGCAAACAATATAAATAATGTATCAAGCAAGAGGAGTTATGATTCCTTGACAAAAGTTCTAAGACACCGAGCCCAGTTCTGTACCATATTGGCATAAATATTACTAGATTGTCAAAGCTTGTAAAATCGGACCCCTAAATATGAATGATTATTTTTTTTATTCGAGGTTTCTTTAAATACCGAGAGCTGTTTTTGTACGAAGTCAGTGCTAGAGATAATTAGATATATTAATTTCAGCCTATTTTTTTTTCATTATTAAGCTCTTATATTTAGAAAGACAACCCTGTAAACAGAGACTTTCACACCCTCATTTAGAAAAAGTCTCATCATATTTATCATAATTATTAGTTAGGTAGGATTGATATATGAAACTAGCAAAATTATTATTATTTTTTTTTTGTAAGCCTTTACCAAAGCAAAAATAAGTTTGATGTCAAGTATTGTTAGTTATTCATAAAGTATGCAGTAAAGTTAGTATCTGAACACAATTTTATCCAAGCTAAGCCTCCATTCTTAACCGTTCCTTTATTTCTGCATTTAGAGTTGTACCATTTTATATAATTTGATGTTTTGTCAATTTTCTCTCCTTCCTTTTCCTCACCAAATTGCTTCCCATTTATAACCATCTGGTTTATAGTCTCTGACTTTTTCCAACTGAGTTTGTTGCTTGGCTTATAATAATAAGAATAATGATAATATCTTCGGAAATCTGGCAGTTTTGGAGCCCCCCCCCCTCAATCAGTAATGAACATAACCTTAATATCTAAAAAAAAAAATGCTATATCAAAGGAAGATTGTGAGTCGGATACAAGTAAATGTTCACATTCACAACCCTAATTATAATAAATTCAGGAATTTTATTATAATGTTAGGTTAGGTTAGGTTTAGTTAAGTAAGTTAGGTAAGTTCACTCTCAGCAACGAACGATATCACAATTAAAATAAGTGAATGTCAGTTGTTGTTTTTTTGAATATTTTTTTTTAAAGCTCGCTATTTTCATTTCACTAATGGGGAGTGTAAAAGTAAAAATTTACCATGATACAGTTTGTCTATACCAAAGGTGGCCCCTTGCCATTGGTTAGTATAATGATTGGTCATAATAAATGTACATAAATATTAAACAAACTTAAAAGTCACATTTATTTGTGGTAAAACTGTGCCCTTGCATCACTAGCAAATTTTCTACCAAAAGAGTAAAAAAAAAAAATGGGGGAGGGGGATTCTGCTACATACGAATATCCAAAACCTCTGAGAATAAGTGAATTTAATTATAGCCTAACCTAACACGCTGTAATAGTATAATAACATATTAGTTCTTGGGGTTTACTTTCTTTTCCCATTTTCATGGCATTTTTGGAAAGCTAGAAAAAACTGCGCTACTGAATAGCCTCAAATAAAACTAAATATCCTTTTAAGAAATTATTTGTTTTATGCGTTTTGTATACTTTCAGAGCTAATCTATTTTTATTTTTTTATTTTTTTTTTTTTTTACACAATTGCATCCGTCTCAGTTTGGAGGCGAGAGTTATATTTTTCCCATATTTTTTTTCATGTGTTTTGAATGAATATAATTGAGAAACCATCAGGATATATATGCTAACCTAGTGGTTCTTAACTGGGCGATAGGGCACTGAGAGGTGCGTTGACTAACATAATAAAATTAATTTTTTCCTTCAATGGCAATTCTCTTATACATGACAGGGCTGTTATATTTACTTAAATAAAACAAAAGCTAAACATTGAAGACAATACATGTTGAAGACTACGATTAAAATAATGCACACCATACTACCTGATATAGAAAATTTCGCAAGATCTCATCAAGCACAAGAAAGCCAATAAGTCACAATTAATGCAAATTACCAATTTTAGACATTATTCACTTTTATCTACGTAGTTATTAAATCTTATACTCTACATTTTTTAGCAAAATTATTTTATCGTCCACATTTAAGAAAATTTATTCACACTTCCTGGCTTTCCCAAATGAAGGGAAGCGTTAGGATATGCAACTGGTTGAAAGTGGGCGCTACACATATAAAGGTCAAGAGCCACTGTGCCAACCTATTATAAAAATAGAAATTTACTACAAATTTAAAGATCAAAGTCATCCAAAAACATCGAAATCATACGAAAATTTTCGTAAATTACTCTTTCTAGGTTTGGTAGGTTAGACTGGCATATATCTACCGACGATATTTAAAGTCCCATTTATTCAAAACACACCAAAAACCATAAAAAAAATATTCACCTCCAAATGGGGACGGGTACAATTGTAAAAAATTACCCTAATCTAACCTAACCTAGCTTAACCTAAATCAAGATTTACAAAATGGTGCATAAAACAAATCTTAACCTTTTACTTCATATAACTTTAAACAATTAAAATATTTTTACCTTCCCAGTGTGGGCAGTCAGGACAAAGTGATCCATACGTTGCATTTCCAACCCATGCCTGGTCTAGATACCAGGACAGGAATAGAGTACAATCTCCTAAATAATTGAGGCCGCCGCGGCTGGGTGGTAACACACGCGACTTTGATTCATCAGGTCGTCGGTTCGAGACCCACGGTCTGAGTTTGAAAAGGGCATTTACTCTGGGTAACGCTATCACTGCCAAAAACAAAAGCTCTTCGTAAGAATGCACCGTCCTAGCCCTTAATAGAAAAGGAAGTCTGTGACGCAAACCGGATCATCACAGTCTTCCAAATACTTTCACTGGAAATTCGTATATACTTTCAAAGCCAGTACCATATTCACACTTTCAAATTTCACTAACTAATGCCAATTTTGATCCTTTTTTTTTATAATGCAGATAATCCGAAGTGTGACAGCGATCCGCCTCCAGCACCATCATTGTCACTCTCTTCCTGGAATACATTTTCGAAGGAAGAGGGTACCGTTGTTCAATACACGTGTTTTGATGGATACTCGTAAGTCTACTGACACTATTTCGTCAATCCTCTAGCACGCTTTCTTCTTCTTCTTTTTATTATTATTATTATTATTAGAGAGGATATAGTAGTACCTTTGCCCTCGACTTGAGTTTTTTTTTTTAATTACAGTTTATCCTATACATATTCTGTGTTAAGATAATGACCGGCTTACGTCTTTTGATATCCCCCATACTAATTTATTTGCTGCCTGCTGATACATTTTATACCATGAGTTTGTATGCAGCTGTGTGTATAGTATAGAGCTTAGGCATATATTTCTTTCGTAGTTAAATAGATTATATTTAATATTATACAATTATATAATATTATAAACTTTGCTATTATTCACTAGCTAAGGCTAAACAACGTATTATATTGTTACACGTGAGTATAACTAATCCGAATGTCTTCAAAATTTTCTTTATACAGCTAATAATGTCATATATGAAATCTTCAGCCTTTGAGTAACAAAGCTGTACAAACATAGTTTCCTGTAATGAATGGAATTTCATCTATTACAAATTCATGTTTTAATAGCTAATTATCGTTGCAGGCCAGAGAATAATATAATTGCCATATCCACTTGCAAAAGTGGCACCTGGACTACAGTATCATCACTCTTCAAGTAAGTTCATTTTCAACTAGTTTTCCCATCGAAAGTAAACTAAAGCTCTCTTTTATTTTATCAGTTTTTGATGCTTGCATAATATGTGACAGTTCTTCAATGTGTCTCTGGAAAGGACGTGCTGACTATAGAGTTAAATACTCTTTGTTTATAAAGCCATTAAGACCCATCGCCATTATGCAATACAAGATAAAAAACCTTCTAGTACAAAGCAAAGTTCTAGTTGTGTGTACTGTATAATCACTAATTACATGCAAATTAAGCTTGATGCTAGACTTGTAGCAATTTATGAGATGTAACTTCTACACAAGGGTAATATATTTTAAATAGATTATAACTCGTGAAACTTTCCAAGGGCTCCTGGAGGAGGAAACAAAGTGTTTAAGTAGAAACTCTTTTATGCACAATGGCCCCATTTCCCTTGGAAAGGGTGGCCGAGCCAATGAACACATATTCACCACCAGCCAATATACTCATATAAGCTCCTTGGGATGTAATAAGGCAATATGAAGGACTATAAACCACATTTATCTGGCATACAATAGCAATGATTAACTGAGGAGTTTGTGACTATTAGACATTTGTAAATGGACATAAACTCTACAAGTAGCCAGGGGAAGCATGTATTGTAGTACTTTTAGTAAGTGAAGGGACATATTTTCTGGGGGTGCAAAAGGATTCTAGTGGGAATTATTTCTAGAAACAGACCAAGACTCCGTTGAATGAAAGGATATTTGCTCTAGAGCCTGTGTATAGTAATGAGTGGTGTATTTTTATAATTTGATAGAAAACAACCGATAAGAAGAGGCAACATGAGACGATCTATATTGGAAACCTTATATCTCAAGTATATCGTTATAATTATTGCCGCCCTTCTACGTTTGGCATGATGTCAGCATTCTATCTATCTATCTACTTTGGCTGTCTCCCCCAATTGGGAGGTAGCCGACATAAAAAAAAAACTAAAAAAAATAAACATATATTGTGTGAGAAAGGACTCCGTCCTCATATACTCTACATGTCATAGGAGGCAATTATGAGGGAAATCTCTGGTGGGTGGTAAAAAATATCCCACACTAATATTCCCTGTCATAAGAAATAACTATAGATTTAGAGAATCTTGGAGATTGCAGTCATTCTCTCCATGATGATTTTTCTGACCTCTAAGCTTCAAGTAGAGGGGGTGAAGTTGGGTAGGATGTATTGAAGTCTTACTACTCAAATTCTTTATTTGCAATTGTGGCAACCCTGTTCATCTCAGTGGGAATTTAGTGGTACATTTGAAATAAGAAATTAATTTACAGTATATATAAAAACTATATAATAATAACTTTGCTTTAATTGCAGATGCCTCCACACAGGATGCTTGGAGCCCCCACCACAAGTACCTAATCAAGGCAGGATGACCTGGAGCCGCATGAAAGCTGATGGAACAATCATACTCTACTCTTGCAATCCTGGCTATAAGTATGTACAGCATATTAGTACAGTATAATATTTACATTATTTCCTTTTTGTCCAGTGTCATTAAAATTAGTGATATCATGCATAATTCAAGATTTTGCTAGAAAAAATTAGTTCCCATTATTATATTTTAGAAAATTATCCTCGCTGGTCATAACTCTGAACACTTACTCCCTGTGTTTCATAAAATCTGATATAAAGGGATAGAGAACAAAACGGCTTATAGTCAAATAAGAGAAGGCACAATGATGTGCAAGATTTAAACCCCTGTCGCATTCCTTTTATAGTTCAGTTGTGGCCACCCAGCTGTTGTTGTCGTGGTGGATCAGGTCATGTGGAAAAATAGTCATTATAAACTTTTTTTGTTAAAAGAGAACAGTATAAAATACCAACATTTTAAACAATAAATGACAACACCTAGGTACATTTACATTGCAACTGTGTGCAGGTCATATCCAGATAATCCATATTCAATTTCATGTAAACTTAAAAATCAATTCACTGAATAATAGATATACATTTCAGACTTTTTATGTATTATATTTATAAATTATATTTACCTTAGCATTTTCCCCCATTTTGGGGGGTAGTCGACAGCAAAGAATAAGCAAAATAATACAACGTGTGGTTACACTTCGCCCTTCTAGCTATGACACGGGATTTGGCCAAGGGTTTGGATGGTACTGCTGGAGAGCCACATTCCATCCTCCCCCTTCTTCCACAGGTTGCCTCTACAAGGCACTCCATGATACCAGCAGATGCCAATCAGAACTGCATCACAATCATTTGCCACTCATTTTTATTCCTAGCACGTTCACCTGCCTCCCTCACATCCATTCTCCTATAATTCAAGGCCTTCCTTACTCCATCCATCCACCCCAGCCTAGGCCTCCTTCTGGCATTTCTCCTATCAACTTCCGATTTCATTACCTTTTTCAGTAGTCGTTCATTATCTATCCTCTCTACATGATCAAACCATCTCAAAACATTTATATCTACTCTAGCTGCCAAATCTCTCCTTACACCCATTCTCTCTCTCACTTCTTCATTCCTAACCCTATCCAACCACGATACACCAGTCATACTCCTCAGACATTTCATCTCAAACACATTTATTTTCTTTCATACCCCATAACTCTGAGCCATACATTACAGTCGGCACAACCACTTTCTCATACAAAATTTTCTTAAAATTCATTCCCAGCCCTATAATATTCATTACTCCCTTCAATGCACCAAACACTTTGCATCTTTCATTCACTCTGTGATGCACATCTGCTTGCACTCCACCATTTGCAGCTATAGCTGAGCCTAAATATATGAATTGGTCTACTTCCTCAAGTGTCTCTCCATTCAACATAACATTCAGTCTAGCACCTGGAGCTGCCTCGTGTGTGCCAGTAGGCATGTTGCAGTGTCCTCTATTCTTATGTTCTTATGTTTCTTGTACACCCCATAACCTTACTCTTCCCACATTCACTCGTAACTTCCTTCTCTCACACACCCTTCCAAATTCTGTCACTAACTGACACAGATTACTCTCAGAGCCTGTCACCACCACAGTATCATCTGCAAGCAGCAACTGATTCAACTCCCACTCATTTTCATTCCCATCTACAAGCTTCAGATCGCTACCAAGTACTCGAGCATTTACTACTCTTACCACTCCATCCATATACATATTGAACAGCCACGGTGACATCACACATCCTTGTCTCAACCCCACTCTCACTGCAAACCACTCACTTACTTCATTCCCCACCCTAACACAAGCTTTACTGCCCACATATAAAGTCTTCACTGCTCGTAACAATCTACCACCAATTCCATATAATCTCAAAACATTCCACATTGCATGTCTATCAACTCTATCATACGCTTTCTCCAGATCCAAAAATGCAAAATACACATCCTTACATTTTGCCAAATACTTTTCACATATCTGCCTAACTATAAAAATGTGACCTGTACATCTTCTACCTCTCCTAAAACCACTCTGTACTTCCTCAATAACATCTGTTTTATCCCTAATCCTATTTATCAGTATCCTACCATACACCTTTCCTACCACACTCAGCAAAACTTATACCCCTAAGATTACTACAATTATGTATATCTCCCTTACCTTTGTATAGTGGCACTATACATGCAATTACCCAGTCCACTGGCACCATTGACAACATAAAATATATATTAAACACTTTCACTAACCATTCCAATACAGTTACAGCTCCCTCTTTCAACATTTCTGCTCTTACACCATCCATTCCAGGTGCTTTACCTGCTTTTGTTTCATTCAATGCCCTCTTCATCTCCTCTCTTGTAATCTCTCCCTCATTCTTCTCTCCCATTACTGGAACTTGAACTCCCCCTACTGCGTTTTATATGTTTTCCAAAAATAAAATCCTTTCACTTACCTCTGTGTACTGACAACAACAATATTCGGAATAAATTTTTTAAAGCTGATGACAGTGTACTGATATCACCAGTATTTCATAGCATTTAAAAAGCTCATTGTAACCTTGCACAGATCAAACACCGGAATAGATCCAGAGGTGAAATGTACAAACAAGACTTGGGTAGGATATCCTGCAGATTGGGAATGTGTCGATGAATTTGCAAACTCAAAGCAACGCTACAATATCGGAGTTGATTTTTATGATGATGAAGAGACACTGAACTACATCTACTATGTCACTATCCCTTCAGTTGGAGGTAAATATTCAGAGGTTGAAATTCATTTTGTGCAAACTTCTATTCGAGATTATCAGCTGTTAGAGTTTGAGTAATGATATAGTTGACAAGACATTGAGCATTAATAGTTGCAAGTATTCATGACCTGGTTTTGCACATAAGTAGCTCGTTATTTTGTTACTTTCATACTTAATTTTCTCATTTTATTTCAGGATTGATTTTATTCATTGTTATATGTCTTTGCTGCACAAGAATGGACTCTCCCCTCTTCAATATATGCGCAGCTAAGGGAAGGCTAGATGCCGGCTACACCAAAGCTTAGGCAGAAGAATACTGAAAATACATAAGTTTCGGACACTGGTTACAAAATAGCTTTGAAGGAAAATACATACTAGAATCGCATCATCATTTTGCTTTTGACATCAGCTGCAGCATAGCTTAAGGAGTTGTACCATTTTAAGTTTACTTTTTTGTATCTTCTTTTCATTTTCCTCACAAAGTTGCACCCCTTGCTGGAGTTATTTGGTTTATAGTCTTTTGACTCTTTCCACCTGGGTTTGCTGCCTTTTGTAAAATAATAATAATTTGTTCTTGATGCCAGGTATAAGAAAAACATTAACAATTTTGCTCCTGCCTGTTGCAGATTGCAACAATTCCAACTACTTAACTTGAAAAAAAAACAGCTTAACAAAGGATTACTCCCAATTGATTTTTCCTCAGTATGATGCCATACCCTACTGAATCTAGCCGAGTAGTAACATCTGCAATGGCATTTCGAACTTCCACAAAAATGCACCAAGAGTTCTTACTCTCGGACAGAAACATCACCATAGCCCTACCCTCTTCAGTGCTGCAGTATTCTCAACTTTTTCAAATTTATCTATAATCTACACTGCACTGAAATGCTTTATGAATTAAGCCAATATTTCAATCTTTGTCAAAATGCATTGTCACTTGATGCCATTAACTGAATACTCCTTTTACATTAAATACTGAATTCATGTGGATTTTGAATTAATTTTACCACCTAATTTAACTTTGCCAAAATAAATTGCTAAGTCGCTATTTATCAAACTGAGTATCTCATTACTGTAAAATTGTGAGTTTATGTTGCATTTAGATTCAAGACCACTTTTACCATCTAAAATTGCCTTTCTATACTTGGTATTTCATCAACATGGAAGAGTAATGTATATATTTAATCAGGTTTGTGTATTGTACTTTTTCCTTTTTGCAAATCAATATCCAAATACATAATTAACCTTTAAGAGAGAGACGCAGCTATTGGTATTTGAAGCTCATGTATCTTGTGTGGAACCGCCAGTTTTCAAATAATATTACGAAGTATGATGAGCGTAAAGTACTGATAGTAAATAAACATTCAAAGCTTGTCAGTCTTGGATAATTACACAAATCTGGACATTGTTATTACTAAAGGAAATAAAAAATACAGTCCCTGAATATTTTTATTTATATATTAAAAGAAAATAGTATAAACAAAACAGAATATTTACAAAATGTACCGGGAACCGATAAATCTCGAGAAGAGGGTCAAAAGGATCAGGCATACCTACAAAATATAAGTAATCTGTCTTTCCATCTGAGATATATCAGAATTATATGATGTAATTTACTCCTAATAATTAAATCTACCAACAAAATATTACAGCAGATATGGACACGCCACATAAACTAGTCCATAAATTTTTAAGAGTATTACTGTCAATCTCATAACACAAAATATTGAAGAGCAAAGTCAAGTCTTACTTTCTCCAGGCTACTTAACTTCAAAGTACAAGCCAAGTGTATATCAATGATGCTCTGCAAAGCACTGCAATCTTATAATATATATATCTTACAGTATATTCTTGAAATCTATTTACACGTGTGTTAAGTATAATACAAAAAGCTGAAGTAGCAAGATGAAAGACATAATGAAGGAATAGCATTAGTTTGTCAATTAGTTCTTCACAGATTTTTCCTGGGCATCTAATTCTTGGTATCTATGGAACATCATCTTTTTAACACAGTCTTTGTAACTATCTCCTGCTACACTGTATGTGCTACCTTGCATTCCCAGTCCAGCACTGGTAACCCTACGCTCGGTCTCAATAATTGACGTTCTACCTTGATTAGCTTTTCCCAAGCCCTGTCCGTCAGTCCAGCCCATTTTCTTAAGTAGTTTATTACCTATGTTGTCACTACCAATGCCCTGCCTTGTTGGCTCTTCATACTTAGTCGCAGCAACTTCTTCACGGGCGGCCATGTAACGTTCCTAAAAATACGTCACTCGTAAGAAATCATCATAATGACCAACATAGTTTTCAGATATTCTTTTAAAATGACCATCATTCCTAAAGAAAAAACATATCAGAATTATGACACTTTCATATTAGAGAATGCCTGAAAAAAAAAATCTTATATCTTTCTAATACAGTACATGCAAGTGGAGGCAATTACCGCGACAATGATTAATTACCTTTAATTTATTTGGTGCGGGGACAGCAGGTTCTCCATACTTCTGTCTTCTTTCCTTAGCTCTGTCTCTGTACTGGGCTGCAGTCATTCCTGGAGGAATGCGGTCTCCTGAGCCCTTGAAATTTTTCAAATTCTCTAAATTGGTCTTGTGTAAATCTGATAACTGAACATGTCTGAAAAAAATAAAAATACCACTAAATTTGCAAGGCTTCTCCATTTTGATAAATCATCAATATTAAAAACATAATTCCCCATGGGAGAGGAGGCAATGAAATGATACCTCGACTGTGTTCACCTGCTTGGTGTAAAATTCGACTAAATGGGGAGGAGCATAAGGACCAGGAATTTCCTTTGCATTTTCCTCTAAAAGGGAGTCGAAGTTTTTGCTATGACTAAGACACTCCCTTGAGAAACCATAAGTTTCTAGAAATGCTTTCAGTAAACTGTGCAGATCGAGTTCTGTATCGGCTAATTTAGTACAAATCAGGATTACATCTTTGGCTTAATGGAATATTTAAAGAGATTAAATTTATGTCACAGAGGTTTCAAGATAGGACAGATAGGATTTTACAGCAACCTAGATATTCAAATGTAATTTTAGATATACACCATATTAAGAGTATAAGATAACTAAATATCAATACCAAGACTAAAACCTCACAAATAAAACATACAAAGCTCGAATAAACCATTCAAATGATAAACTGTAGCACACTTAATGTTTCAGTTCAATATGACTATTCTTAGAGTATAGATTAATACTATACATAGCATGCAAAAATTAGCCTAATAATAACCATAAAGTGCTGGAAAACTATATTATTTTAGAAAAATAATACAAGTCTACACATTCAAGAAAGGGGACCACAGAAGAGCAGTGGTTTGAAAACTCTATTAGGAAAAACACAAACCAATGATCGAGCTCTTCAAAGGGCATCAGGAAGAGTATCTAGCCTTGATTCCCCCAACTTCAGCCTGTGTACACCCCGAAAAAGGGGATTACCATTAAAACAAGAACACATTCTTGTCAAGAAATATAAAAGAAATCAATATCTTGAATTCTTACCTGCCTAGAGCTTCCTTATTAGGAAATTGCCTTTTACATAGCAAACAAGCCATTTTCATATAATCAACTAGCTTTTCCTCAGCTCGCTCATCGACTGCACCTCCACTGAGAGCCGCAGAAGGCTCTTCTTCGCTGTCGCTCCCTTCACCACCATACGCTGCTACCAGACCAGATTTATTTGCCCCAGGTAGCTTATTCATGCCAGCCAGAACCTAAAGCAATAATTATCCTTGTAAATTACATATTACAAAGAGAAAAATAAGCTTTCTGAATATTCTTAGATCAGAAAGCAAAACTAGGAGCATAATTCATAGTCAATGAAAATTAAAGACCTAACACATTAATCTTCATTATCCTTCACACACACACACACACAAAAAAAAAAAGTATTAAAACATACGAATTAGCCCTAAAATTCTATAACCAGCAGATGTATCCTCGGTGAGATCCCTATGCACTACCTATAGCAAACAACAAGCATGCAATCTCATGTACACAAGGCCAATATATTTATAATCACTGATCAATGCCTTGTACAGCACGATCTCATATGCACTCCTTTATCAATCAGGAATCAGAGGCCTATTGGGTGAATCTTTCATATAATCAGTCACTACTTGGACATGACCTAGCACATCTCACGCAAAGGATAATGAAATTAACAGTTAGTCACGTTCATCATGTCAAGAGTACTTCTTATAGCATAAATATTCCAAGTGTATGTTAGTGCAGTACATACAGGGGATGTGTCCTTCTTCATATGCATTTGGAAAACTTGAGACTGTTTTTCCATAAGAGCAGCACGATCCCTTCTTTCTAAAAGTACAGCAAAAGCGGCATCGGCTGCTCCCGTTCCACAACCTTCGCCTCGTAGCCCTCCTATCGGTTCAGCAGATGCTGCCGATTTACCCAACGTAGAACTTTCGTTACGCTTGTTTTGCGCTTTGGCCCATCTCTCCATATCCTTTGCAATCTTTTTGGCAACTTTCACCTGCAGATTGAGGAAATTTTTTTTTTAATTTTAACAACTTAATTAGTTATGCATAGTGATATTCATCATTTTTAAGGGAATACAAGTGTAATCAATCCTTATCTCTAAAAGGCAATCTTTGGTCATTTGTAATAAAGAGAATGTAATAATTAACTTTAAATGTCTTCAAAGCCTACCTTGTCCTGCTTATCCTTTTCCTTCTCTTTCTTGTCACCCTTTTTGCCATCCTGCCCGTCTTCTCCAACAGGTGCCGGAAGATAAGTAGATTTTTCAGCATCCCAATACAAATATTGTCCCGTTTCTGCATTATAATAATACTGACTCCCTGCATCATAGTACAGAGTAGTCGATGGATCATAATAATATCCGGATGTTTCATCGTACTGGTAAGTGCTGACGTCAGGAGGAGCTGAAAGTTAAATTAATTTGTGGTTTTAAAATTTCAACTTTATTCACTTATGAGAAATTGCAAGTGATTGGTGCTCTTCAAACATATAATACAGTAATAATATACTAATCCAGAGCCCTATATTCTCTGAAAAATATTGAGCTACAAATAAATATTTACATAAATTATGGAAAATGTAGATGTGAGAATATCTTTTTAAGATAAAATATAATCATTAGTCGTCTCCAAAAGGTATATAAGTGGACTGCATTAATACCCATGCCATATTTCAAATACTATTTCAAAACCGTTTTCAGGATAGGCAAGGAAATCTGGTATTGCGCTGCTGGAAACTTATTGACTCAACAGATATATACACGATTATAAATTAATATATGTGTATAAATAAAGACTTTTGAGGTCATCCTTTCAAGAATACATTATGCAAATGGGTTTGATGAGCCTTGCAATGGGTTAACAGCAAAGTTTAAAGCACCAATTAGCATGAGAAAATGAGGATGTATAAAAAGGGTGCTTCAGATTTAGTGTATTGATGAAAGTAAAGAATAAACCATCCAGAATAAGTATTAGATTGATGGTTTTCTGACTTGTAATTATGGTACCATAAAACTATGTGCAAAATAAAGCCTAATAACACATTATTAAGTAATTAAGTTATACTTCAACGATTCTGAATAACCACTTGTCATCGAGAATTAAACATTACCTTAACCAAGTTACACAGTCACAGCATGTAATGCAGAGCACAGTGACAATTATATCTATTAATCCATAAGTATTAAGGAATAATGAGTAAGAAATAAAATAATAAACTTACGATAAGTAGGATATTCACTGGAAGAGACCTGAACACCATCATAATTTGTTGTTGTTGTTGTTGCTGTTGTGGTGGTAGTCGTTGCAGAAGGCTGTGTGCATGTCTGTTCTGTAGTGGTAGTAGGTGCTGTGGTGGCAGTTGTTGTACTGTAGGTGCTCTGGGCTGTTGCTGCAGCTACTGCTGCTGCTGCAGCAGCTGCTCCACTGGAGACTGTATTAGCAGCAGATTTTTGTTGCATTGCTTGCAATGCAGACTGAGCAACAGCAGCTGCTGCATTGACAGAATCAGACTGATTTGCACTCCCCTGTTGCTGCTGATTTTGTTGGTACGCCTGTGTATCATTTAAGCAGAGTTACTTTTTAAACAAGGCACTGCAGCATGGTATAATTGTACATGACACATTTAAAATAACCCCATATCTTTATGAAAACATACAGGGAGAAAGAGATTGTAGCCCTTCCCTACTTTATCCTCTTAGCTGGCTCTTAAATCTAAGAGAATACAGATTAATAAGTCTCTCTCCCGACATCAGCATTAAATTTTCATGATTCAATTTACAGCAGAAAGGGCTTACTGGATATACACTTACAGTATATTTCTTTCATACAACTTGATTTTTTTTAATATGTCTCATCATATTACGAAACTATAAACAATATTCAATACTTCATACAAAGAATTTCAATATTTTCCTTAAGGTAACAAAGATCCTATTTGTAAACTTTTTCTATTTGGACACTTCTGTACAAAAAAGTACAGAGTTCATGAGATTTTCCTTCTTTCTTCCACTAACGATATGGATGACAAAACAAAAGAACTGGTACCAAGGCAAAACAACAGAATCATGAAAATATACCTGGGCTTGTTGTTGATAATACATGGTGTAGTACTGTACATAAGAAGCATGTTCTTCTGGTGTCTGGGCATAGAGTGAAGCACTGTACTCTGCTAACTGCTTAATATCAGCACCAGCGGTGTATTCAGCAGGTTGTTGATACTGTTGTTGGTTTGACCAGTTGTTACCTTTAAAAAAACATACACAGTCATTTACAATATAAATCATTTTTTTAAGCATACCTTGCTCAGCTGTTAAAACTTTAACAAAGGAACCGAAGTAACTTGGATCAAACATAACAATCATCTTTGCTCCTCTTCTGCTAGTTTTTGGTAAGAATTAAGTTAAAGATGAAATACCAACCCATCCTATCCTGTTCTATTATTATTATTATTGACACTAGGGAATAGGAAGCTTCAGTAGCTCAGTGGAAGAGTGAGTGTCAGGAAACGACTAACGATTGTTCGATCAAACTTCGGAGGGTCAGGAAGAGCATCCAGCCTTAAAACGCAAGCTCCACGTCTGTATCAGACCACATTCTTACAGGGACTAGTTTTGACATAAAATGCTACTTTGACACACGGGAATAGAATACATGTTCTGGATTGTTTCCTATCCATCACCAGGCTATTCCATTTTGCCTCCTCCTGCTACATGCAGGGAATATTAGTGTGGATTTCTTTCTGCTTTATACTCAGAATATGAACAAATTACATTCCATATGTTGAACAATTTCTTAAGCTCGTTTTGTCTATACAGTATTCAGAGGATACCATACTCGCAATAAGGGGTAAAGGCTCAGTCAAATCAAACACTCATTCACCAGACCTTTCTCCTCAAATACATATTTCAGTATAATTAAGGTACTTGCCTGATCCACTATTACTTCCGTTATTCTGGTTAAGCTTGAAGTATGATATTGTAACCTGTCCAAAAAAAAAATAAAAATAAATAAATACTCAATTTTAAGGATACCAGCTTAAAATATGCTGTGTAAAGAAACAAGTCCTAGATACTACATATTATATAACACAAAAAGATACTTATTAGAGTCACCCTTTCTTAAGTAAAAGCAATGATTAAGAGTGTTTCTCCGTTTAGTACAAAGGGATCCAACAAATTTTACCTGTTTCCCATCAATGGTGAGTGGAGAATGAGCTAGTTTATTAAACAGTTGCATTGAATCTAAGACAGAGTTGAGATCCAGATAACAAACTCCTCTGGATGTGTTGGTAAGGGGGTCTCGCCCAATGCGCACAGAACGAATGGGCAAATCACTGCCCACGTGCTGAATGGCTTGTAAGACACTCTCTTCAGTGCTAAGTACATCCAACCCTCGTAATAGTAAAACTGAAATGGTAAAACGTGCTAAGTTAACTGTTAACAAAAAACTAAGTTCCTTTGAGAGAGAAGTACAAAACTTCCATCAACATAATATTAAAACTGAGGTGATAAAAATACCACGTTTTAATTATCAAGACCCATGATCTTCACTACTTTTAACAGTACAAAATTTATAAGTCAGAGTAATATATAAATATCATATAAAATTTTAACACTGAACCATTACCAAACCATCTAAAATAGTATGAAAAGCCCCATTAATGAAAACAACACATAAAGTAGATGAAGCACTTATTAATTTTGGGACCTCAACTGGTCACCTCAAAGTACAAGACAAGAAGTGTCCTTTGAAAAGGTGAACAGTTGTATTCTTTCATGGGCCTTTTCCTACCATTGTATAAGATATGTTACTCATAAATTAATACTCACTATTAGTTGGGTAAGAACAGACTTCATCACTACCCTCCTCGCCTGCTTCGGAGACATGGCGAGGGGCAGAGCATTTGAAGCACGAATCCCTACGCTTGAAATTGTGAGCTCCACACTGAAAAATCACAAGACATTCTCAATATCTTTCAAAAACAGTCACAGACTTAATCTCTATACAAAAGCCAATATCCCCCTTACAAGGGGGTTGGCTGAGTAAAAGCAATAAGAAACTTTACTAAAAATACATGGGAGGGGATTCCTAGTTCGCTCACTTTGCACAGTTTAGTTGACTAAATAAGCAGGAGGTATCTTGCACATTACGTAGGTAATACCAACTATTTCAAACGTAGAATAAGAATCAACTGAATGGGATACAGGAGTGAATGGCTGATGATCCCATTCTCCCAGAATTTCTAATTTTCACAACAAAACAGCTGATGACATGGGTAATATTGCATAGAGAATGATGATGCCATGTTGCTTTCCCTCCTTTGCTCATGACATGGGTGATATTGCATAGAGAATGATGATGCCCTGTTGCTTTCCCTCCTTTGCTCAATTGTGACCACCGTACTAGTAAGTGCCATATGACATCACATTGCGAAAAAAAAATTTATATTTTAAAGGCAATAAAGTACTATATCACTTTGTTACTCACCCTAATGCAGAACCAATCCTGAGATGCTTTGGACTGCCGCTCGGATGACTCTTTGGGTATAGAATACTGCAGAGTGGCTCTATACACATCTTGCAGAATAAGAACACCCTGAAAAAGAATCCAATCATTCCATCAACACTTATTCTTGGAAAGAATTATTCAGCAAATCTTACATGAGCCGTGACTTTTGGTCTCCTACTCAGCCTTGCATGGGCTAGATAAGAGCAAATCCAACAGGAAAACTTCACTAACAAACAAGTCAGTACTTCTAATGACATAAGAAGCATTATGTATATAATTAAGTGATGCAAAAGGGATGAATAATCATTCAAAACTTACAGAAAGTACAGAGCAAATGGAAGGTGAGACAGAACAAAAGAAGACGTCAATGCCAGAAAATCAAATCGTTATCATTACTGTGACCACCATACCTGTGTAAGAGCTCTTCCCTAAATCCCACAAATGGCAACAACAGGCAAAAGTCACTAAGCTCAACCTACAGAGGAAGGAGTGCCAACACCCTGGCTTGGAGGAGAACCTGGTGCCGAACATGGTTGATGTGGTTGTATCGGGTGAGCACTTTACTGTTGTGGTTGTAGTAGTAGTTGTTGATGCTGTTAAAGCAGAGGGTCCCGCAGGGTTGCCCTTTACTTGCTTCTTGGTTCTATCTCTCAGTAAACTAATTATTAATGATTGACGCAAGCATGCATCCTTGAAATTGTGCTCTTTAAGGAATCAAAATAGGCTCTTCAGAATAAGACCACCTCTCTACAAGCCAAGTTATAGATTTAGGAATAACATGAATTAAGAGATAGCAAGATCATTTCCTAGGAATTACTTTATGAGTTGAGGGATTGGACAGTTTATCTCTAGACTACGTATATTTTAAAGTTTATAGAGGTGGCCTTAACTCATCAAATCCCTAGCCATGCTTCTAATGTTAATAAGCCACTGCCTTAGATAGATGAGCAAAAAAAAAGCTACTAGTTAAGGTTCACTGATTCCTAAGTCAGCTTAAACTATGGTTGTGTTCGATCACTCACAAAACATTCATCCCACAGAAAGAGAGAAAGATCAATAGGTCATGCTCACAAATATACAATAATCAAGAGAAACAATATGAGCAAGCGTGACTTTTGAAACTCACAAACAGAAAAAAAATATAATGACTTGTGTGCTCAATAGATGTAGTTAAAAAAAAAAAAAGATTGATGATGCTTAATCAAAGGAAGTAGCAATTAGAGGGACGAAGGGGCCATCATTCTTTCATAAGACGCACATATACAGAAACTGGTCAAGTCTAACATTAACAGTTCCTCATAGATATATATATATAAATATACTGTATATATACTGTATATATATAAATAAATAAAGTGACACGAGTTATCTGACTCAACAATGGAAGCAAATTTATTACAGAGGAACCAAATGGCTATGATGATGATGATAGGAAAGGTAAACCCAGTATTACTGGCAGTGTTGGCTGGATCATGACCCCCTGGCTAGGGGCCAGAGGGGTCCAGGAATCCAGCCTGGGGAGCTGCCATGGGCCGGGCCGGGCCGGCAGGGATTCACCGCGATACCTGTTTGGCTTCCATCCACCGTGTGGCGTCATGTACCGTCGTAAACTCCACGAAGGCAAAGCCTCTTGATGCACCTAGACGCAAGAACACACACAAGCAAGTGTTAATTAATGATGTTCTTTTAGAAGGCGTGAGGGAAACATTCAACGTTGAACCCTCAAATGGCCGTGAGTTGGCCCTGTGGCCACTAACCAACCACTATATGCCCACCTCGCTGGCTCTTCTTTTTTACTTTAGTACTAAACTTTCGGGTCTAGGTCACAGGGACGCGTCCATACACACACACACCAATAATTACTCGCACATTTCCTGGCACCAAAGTCCTGCACAAATTTCAATAACAAGTATACAGTACATGATGCTAACATAATAAACCATACAGCAAATATCTCACATACTCTCGCATACACAGTATATTTGACTCATAGTATGATGACAGCAGAAAGTCCCCTGCAGCTGCTGCAACCTGGTAAGGTTTTACAAGGGCTTAAGGAATACAGTAAAAAAGACCATGATGGCAAAAGTAACATTAGGGAATGATAAAATCTTTTATGAACAAATTCTAAACACATTTACAAGTGATTAAAAGGTAGAGAAGTTAAATATCAATAAGTGCAAAAAAAATCAAACAATTTTACAAGTTTAAGAATATTAGAAATTTAAATAACTGTCTCAAAGAAAAAATTTCATATCTTTCTCTTACTTAGAATATCCAGAATACATGGCATATAATTGTAATACTAATATATAAATATACAAATTACCTTCGATACACTAAAAAAAAAAAAAAATTAATACAATTTCAATAGGCCCAATAGAGGCAACACAGGTTGATAATGATAATAACCGATGACAGTGGCCGGTTCTGCGAAGTCGGTGGTGTCACCTGGAAAAGTTTGTTATTTAAAAATTGTATATTCTATCACACACTTCGCACTCAAACTCCTGTGACCCATTTTTCTGTTCAGCCAGCGAGATACACACAAGTGGACAGGAAAGAGCATGGATAACAGAAAATTGAAACTAAAACATAAAAACTGAGGAGTTGCAGACAGTACTAAAACCCACGGGAATGCCACTTTACCTGATTCTTTTTTCCGAACGAGTCTTATGTCCTTTGGCATCAGGTTGCATGCCAATATGTCTGCACGGATCTGCAATACAAAATTACAATAAAAATTACATTCGCTCTTTTCACCGACGTTTAAAAATCTGTATTTTGTACCACTTTTGACAAATCTACTCTACTACGTATACTTTACAAAAACTCTTTTAGACAGAGGCTCGTGTATACAATCTCTAAAATTTCGTAACGTTCCCCCTCTCTTCCGAAAAAAACGGTAAACATACTCTCTTAAATCTTTATCTTTTTAGATATGAATACAACCAAATTATCATTAACCACTCTACACCATTTTCTTGTTCCAATACATTTCTCTATTTTCACTATGTGTAACCATCCGATCTCTGATTCCTCAACTTGAATTGACCACATCAGAGTTTTCCCCTCATCTAACATACATGAGGTACAACAAACATACAGGATACATCACAGATGAAAGTAGTAAACCCTTGAGAAATCAAATCTTTACTAGCCTTGCAGTGAACCTTTCTCTCCTCACACTACAAATATTGTATCTTCAACCTCTCTCCACTCAGTTACATCTTTATATCAATACTGTACTTTTAATTGCTTTCAAAGGTCCAGCATCTCTTGCAAAACATCCTCATTTCCCAATACTCCTGGTTTCCTCTCACCATATATCCATCCAATTTACTCAAAATTCTGCAGCTTTGTCTACAGATCAGCACCATATCATTGTTGTATGTGAACATTTTAAACATGTATATATGAATCATATTTTACACCAACCAGTACTCGAACCTAGGATACATAATTACTGCGCAAAGGTGCTACCAACTACGCCACAGAAGGTCTAAAAGAGAAACCAACCTTACAGCTTTACTACTAGACTAGGAATGAATGCATTCTCTCTGAATGCCTTCATGTCCATATTACAGTTTCTCGTACCCTCACTTGTGGCTTCGTTTTTGCATTTAATTTAAATCTCAATCTAATTAGGGATCAACAAATAATCAAACAAGCACATTACCATATGTGAAAACATGAATCATACTATACTCTAACTGGGACTCAAACCTAGGATACAATTACTGTGCCAAGGTGCTACCAACTACACCACAGAAGGTCTTAAAGAGAAACCAACCTTACAGCTTAAATGCTATACTAGAAATGACGCATTCTATCTGAATGCCTTTATGTTCATATTACAGTTTCTCCCATCTTCACTCATGGTTTCGTTTTTGCCCTTAAAATCAAATCCCAATCTAATTAGGGATCAACAATAATCAAACAAGCACATTATCATATGTAAAAACAGTTATATTCTACCCCAACCGGAACTCAAACCCAGGATACATAATTACTGTGCCAAGGTGCTGCCAACTACACCACAGAAGGTCTAAAAGAGCAACCTTACATCTTGAGTGCTATACTAGGAATGAATGCATTCTCTCTGCATGCCTTTATGTTCATATTACAGTTTCTCCCAACCTCACTCGTGACTTTGTTTTTGCATTTAATACAAATCCCAATCTAATTAGGGATCAATAATAATCTAATAAGCACATTACTATATGTGAAAACATGAATCATATTTTACCCCAACCGGGACTCGAATCTAGGACACAAATACTGTACCAGTAATTATGTGTCCTAGGTTTAAATCCCAGTCGGGGTAAAATATGATCCATGTTTTCATATATGGTAATGTGCTTATTTGATTACTGTTGATCGCTAATTACATTTGGCTTGAATCAAATGTGAAAACGAAGCCACAAGTGTGATTGGGAGAAACTGTAATATGAACATAAAGCCATTCAGATAGAATGCGTTCATTCCTACTATAGCAGTTAAGCTGTAAGGTTTCTACTATAGCAGTTAAGCTGTAAGGTTGGTTTCTCTTTTAGACCTTCTGTGGTGTAGTTGGTAGCAACTTGGCACAGTAATTATGTGTCCTAGGTTCGAGTCCCAGTCAGGGTATATTATGATTCATGTTTTCACATATGATAATGTGCTTATTTGATTATTGTTGATCCATAATTAGATTGGGGTTTGAATTAAATGCGAAAATGAAGCCATGAGTAAGGCTAGGCGAAACTGTAATATGAACATAAAGACATTCAGACAGAATGCATTCATTCCTATTATAGCAGTGTAGTTGCAAGGTTGGTTTCTCTTTTAGACCTTCTGTGGTGTAGTTGGCAGTACCTTGGCACGGTAATTACGTGTACAATTATCCTTCGCTGAATCGCGTTTCTTGGCTCGCGTTTTCACTGTACCGCGATTTTTCTGACAATAAATTTATTTTTTTGGGGGCATATGCAAAAATATTAATATATTACAAAAAATAAAATTTTCAGTATTTTCATTTTCTTACTGAAAAAAAAAAAAAACATATTTCATTATCTAATTGATAAAAAAAATTTATTTCCCAGCCTATGAATAATAACAGTAAAAAACATAAATTTAGATATACAGTATAACTCACAGTATTGCATCATGTGAAATAGTGTCCGAAAGCGTACAATGTATTGGGGTCGCAGCTACATGAGCTAGCATATATATTTATATTTCCAGTAGTTTCATGATTTTATTGATAAAAAAAACGTACTTCTTAGCCTAAGAATAACAAAACAGTAAAAAATAGTAAAAAACATAAATACTAACAGTATTTCACCATGTAAAATACGATACTGGTATCAGCGTTTTGGAAAACGTAAAGGGTCGAACCTACGTAAGATAGTACATATTGAAATTTTCATTATTTTATTGATAAAACAAGTATTTCCTAGCCTAAGAGTAATAAAACAGTAAAAAGTAGTAAAAAACATAAATTTGGATATATAACTCACAGTATTAAATAGTAAAAAACATAAATTTAGATATATAACTCACAGTATTGCATCATGTGAAATAGTGTCCGATAGCGTACAATGTATTGGGGTCGCACCTACGTGAGCTAGCATATACTGTATATTAAAATTTCCAGTAGTTTCATGATTTTATTGATAAAAAAACGTATTTCTTAGCCTAAGAATAATAAAACAGTAAAAAATAGTAAAAAACATAAATACTAACAGTATTGCAACATGTAAAATATGATACTGCTATCAGCGTTTCGGACAAAGGCTTCCACCATCTTCCATTGTCTCGCCTTACTCGTTCAGTCTAACTCACGTGTGCGCCATTCACGTTGTGCTTATTAATACGCTTTGCTTGTGATTTTTTTACTCACATATTTTAACCTTTGCAATGCCTCCCAAGCATCCTTCATCTTCTAAGGCTTCTTGTAGTGAGCCTAAGCAGCAAAGGAAAATGTCAACCATAAGAGATCAGGTAAGTTTACCTATCACGTACATATAAATTTACGTTGCATGCTGTTATTTATAAAGTAAAGGGTGGTTTTTTAACAGTGCAGGGAGGGTTTATACAGTAAACGTAAAAATAATTGTAAAATACCTATGTATATGAGTATGTCATATAACTTTACGCTTGCATGCTGTTATTTATGAAGTAAAGGGTGGTTTGTTAACAGTACAGGGAGGGTTTATACAGTTTATACGGTGTAAACGTAAAAATAAATTAAAATATCTATGAACATATAGGCTGATCCTACTCCGCGATTTTCCTGTCTCGCGCCGGGTCCCGGAACCGAACCTTCGCGATAATTGAAGGAACACTGTACTAGGATTGAGTTCCGGTCGGGATAAAATATGATTCATGTTTTCAGATATGGTAATGTGCTTATTTGATATGTACTCTATATATCTTAACAAGAAAAACTGATATTCAAAGTAGCACTATTATATCAAAGCGGAACTTTCCATTTCATGCAATGATAAATTTATTGCAGACAAAGATTTAAATGCAGAATAAATAATACTCACATCATTTTCTGTTATGTGTTGAGCCAAACCCCGAACCATGATGGTGTTGTTTGGTGGCTGTGATTTGTAATCTGTTCTCTCGTCATCGTAACTGAAAGGTAATGAAAACTTTGAGCCAAAAAACAAAATTACCTTTTAATTCACATCTGAATGTGTTGTTATTAGCACAATCTCAAGAAAACTGATTCCATTTTTTTCTTAGTAGTTCAGGGACAGGCAAAGAAAATTGCCCTCAGTGGGTCTAAACACCATGAAAACGAGAAAGTAACAATACACTCCCAACTTACGAACGAGTTAGGTTCCAGAAGTCTGTTCGCAAGTATAATTGTTTGTAAGCTGTTTTAGGTTTAAAAAAAAAAAAAAAATGGTTCTGTACAGTATTTTTTTTTTTTTTTATGAGTATGACACCAGGACAGGCAGAAACTGCCCTCATCAACAAAGGTCCGGGCATAAGAAAATTCCAAGACGAAGGAAAAGAAAAGGTAAAGGACAAGGCAGAGATGAGGTAATGTCACACAAAGGAAAATGACAGACAAAAAAAAAACAGTCAAAGTACAGAGGACCCTGAGATATGGAGGACTAGACCCTGAGATGACAATAGATCTGCTTTTTGAATGATGAATGGTCATAAGAATTAGGAAAGACAGAAGGAGGAAGAGAGTACAAGAGTCTGGAGGTAGATGGGAAGAAGCAGTTGCTGCACTGACCAATCTGCGAGCTACAAATCTCCACACAGTACCTGTGAGATGAGGCCGCTTGATAAGTGCTACACGGCCTCGGTAGTGGGGGAGGGATGCAACTCGCCAACTCATCAGAGCACTATGGAAGTAGTAGCGATAGAAAAGAGAAAGGGAAGATACCTTATCGTGAAGAGAGAGAATCTAGATTAGAAGTAAGAGAAGGATCATTAATGAGTCTGACTGCCTTAGATTCAACCCTATCGAGGAGATAAGTATAAGAAGAAGCACCCAGATGTGTGAGCAGTATTCTAAGCAGGGACGGATATGACCTTTATAAATTTTAAGTACAGTAACTGTAACGAGGAAAAGTAATGACGAAAACAAAACAAAACCCCCTATTTTTTTATGAAGATTTAGAAATTTGGATTATGTGATTCCTCCAAGACAAGTTAGAGGCAATATGGATTCCTAAGATGTTGATAGAATTAAGAGGGTAAATTTCGTTAGTTTTGAAGACAATAGGGTTATCAGGAGGAGAAGATAAAGAGATAGCCAGAAACTGTGTCTTAGAGGCATTGCATTTAACTACATTTTGAGTGCCCCACTCAGATACTCTGTGCAAATCGGAGATGAGAGTAGAAGACAGTGATACAAGACTGATTACGAGTAGCAGATGAAGGTTATGAAGAAAAGGCAGAGGAAAAGTGATGGGTAGAATCATCAGCAAAGGCATGAAGAAGAGAGAAAGATGGGGATTGTAGAAGATCATTGATGAAGAGAAGGAACAGGGTAGGTGAAAGAACAGAGCCCTGTGGAACACCACTGATAACAGAGAAATGGGTAGAGATACTTAACTACAACATAAAACAGAAAGTACTGTATACAGCAGTAATGAATTTTAATACCGTCATAATAATGTAATAATACAGTACAGTAATACATATATTAATACATGGGTGGATTTTGTTCATATCTGTGAATGTTTGCAATTCAGTTGTTCAGTGGGGAGCGCTGCGGACCAGATGGAAATATATAAAACAAGATACCAGCAAACTAGCAGTAAATTAAGAAGAAATAGGAGTCAAGAGTATAAAAACTTACTGATCTCTGTCTCGGTCATAATCCCTATAATCCCTGTGATCCCGGTCTCGCCTGGGGCTGCGGTCACGTTCTTCATCCCTCCAACGATCGCGATCTCTATCTCTGTCCCTGTCACGATCACGGTCGCGATCCCTGTCACGATCTCTATCTCGATCTCTATCCCTGTCTCGGCGATCTCGGTCTCTATCTCTTCTATCGCGATCTCTGTCACGATCCCTGTCTCTGTCCCGTCTCCTCTCTTCGCGATCGCGACGTTCTCTGTGGCGTGGTGGATCGGGATCAAAAGTTGTAGCCGCAGCAGTACCAGTGTATGGTTCGTAAGGATCAAGGCTGCTGCGATGACTACGACTGCTGGTGGCCGCCGCTGCTGCTGCTGCAGCAGGAGCAGCAATGTATGCACTCTGGAATATACATGCAATTAAATTAAAAGATTATGCAACTATGCCCTCATATGTCTAGTCCAAGAAATTCTAAGCTATAAATGTACTTAATCATGAAAAACTCATATTTTAAACTGAGGAACTCACCTGAGTTACATACTGAGGATACTGAGCATAGGCTGCAGCTTCTAAGCTTCCGTAAGCCGCAGCTGCCGAGTACATGTGTTGGTGGGCTGCCATGGCATTTAGCATTTCTCCAAGGCCCAGCCCGTTGCCTTGTAGCTGTTCAGACAAAAAAAAAATGGTGGTATGACGTAACACTCTCTAACCCTCGGCGTAATAAGCAAAAAACAATCATATATCTCAATCAGTGATCGCGAAGGAACACGCATTCATGAATATGCGAAGTATGACATACGTATATATACATACACAGAGAAAAGAAGAGGAAATAGGAAAAACCAGAAGAGTAAAATGTTCGATCAGTATAAAATTGAGAGATGAGAAGGCAAGGCTCAGCATTTTCAGTTTCTAAGTTGTAGGCATTGCCTAAGCATCAAGCCACACCTGGGACAACCCAAAACACTTATCCATGTTATCCTAGACACCAAACAAAATAGAAATAAAACACACCATCCAAGTCTCTCTTCAACAAATGCACACCCAAACAAACAAGTCTCTCCTAATTTCTACAACAGTAGTAGAGGTAGTAGTAGTAGTGATAGTATGGTAATTGGCAGCTACCGCCCCTAAGTTACTACCTAACCAAACAGATAAAAAAATAAAAAAACATAACATTGAATGGCACCATTATCAGTGCCATGGTGATTATATTATTTAAAACAAGACATACGTGGCCATATTTTGGAAGCATTCCTTATATAATTAGAGAATCAAGAAAAAAAATAAAAAGTGGAATCATACACTCCTCCACTTATCCTCTGGATATAGCCTATACCAACAAACAAACTTACGGTGTACTGGATACTATGGATATTGGTGGTGGGTCTGGTCCCCTCCTCAAATCTCCAAATCTATACAGAAGAAAGAGAGAGTAATAGAAGGGGGTACAAAAGATATCTTCCAATGTACTCAAAAGACTACTTGCAAACTAAATACAGTACTTCTTTTTAAATTCTTGTAAAGCAACGATGACGACACCATTCCACTAAAAGTCAAGCGTAATAATGTCAACACCATCACCGTTTGGTTAGCAAACATTACTAGTTTATTCTTTTTTCTTGTTTCTCTCTCAATTTTTTTTTTTTTTTTTACATTTATTTCAAGCAAAGTAAAATGACCCAAAAGGCACATGCAAACAATGATCAAAATCAGCTACTACAACTCCAAGGTCCAGCAATGAATTTGGTAGAGACAACTTTAATTCAATAATTTTTGTTTACCAAACCTCAAATGCAATTTTTGTTTTATTAACTACAGTGCAAGACAGTATAACCCAACATTTAAAGTAATGCTAATTCCAAAATGACTTTATTCTAATCATGATAACAGTATTACTTGACAAATTTCACTCGTCTTCATCCTATGCATCAAAGAGATCATAAATGCTTGCAGATGACTAAAAGCAGCAAGCAAGAAAGCAATTGCAAAATGAAATTTAAAAATGAGAAAACACAGCTCAATTTCATTAAAAGCACAAGAGAGTGAAAGTGAGTGTTATCCCAAAAATCACAAACAGAAAAGTATAGGTACACATACGTAATATTTAGTAGATTCCATTCTACCACCAAAATAGCCAGTGTATACCTAAACTTACATTATTTGGGGTTTTGAGATCCAGCTGCAGTTTATATAATGGAAGGGTTTTATATTCAAGCACAAATTCTCACATACTGCAGTAAAAACATAACACAAATGAAACGCAGATTTTACAAGAATTATGCATAGGCTGAAGACAAACAAAAAGGAATGCTGCAAACATATTCAACAAATATAAACAATGACGGACTGTCTAAAGCATAAAACTTGAGAGAGAAAATAGCATGGTTAGTGAGCTACTTTTAGCAATACAGTATATGCATTTTTTCTATTTAAAAAAAAAGCTAAATCCAGCCTTCTACAACAAAACTGTACACAAAAAAGCAGACACAGCTACAGCCACAAGTTGCAGGGGTTATGGTTTTAGATGTAGCAGGTTCCAAAAATCTAAATATGCAGAGAATTATTTTGGTAGCAAAATGCACTGGTAACGAAATGCAATACATAAAATATACAAGATTACCATACTCATTTATTTAATAAATGCAAGATAGTGTTCAGACAACATACACCAAGAACGTCCTTCTTTTCAACAGGATCATCTTTATCATGCTTAGTTGGGATGCACTAATGCTTAAAAGAGTATAACATGCATTGAACACTGAAAGGAAGCCCCTAATTTATAATTTATATCTGAGACCATTTGAAGGGTTTAACTCTTTCATTGGTATTATTTCATCTCTATTTTGAAGGACTCTAATAACTTTGAAAATATCTATACGGATTCTATTAATTGCTAAAATGTCTAAGAATTTCAATGTAGCTTACATTGAAGGTTATTTACATATACAGAAATAAGCTGTCTAGAAATGTTGAAATTGCGATACAATGCAACGACCTAAGTGTGGTCCTCGACTTACGACACAAGCTTGTGCTACACTGCAACAAACTTCGTGTGGTTCTCATCTTATGACACAAGTTTTGACGAACGAGTTCTGAGATGAAACAGTTGCAAAACAAACAATAGCAAGATGCATGTGTATATACAGTATAATCTGGTAATGTGGAAATACTCATTGTGCTACACACAAACTATATTTCTTTTGAAGGCATGTCAGTTTTATATATATATTTTTTTTATAACCATTAGTTGCAAATTAAAACAAAGTATTTATAAAAGCTTGCTTTGAATATGAATTATCCACAGTCAAAATGTGTAAGCCGAAGACCATATGTACTCTAAAATGTAATTTTAAACATTCAACTTTAATTAATTATAAAACATTTATCAATACTGAGTTTTACAAATCTAATAACCTTACAAAAATTCTAAACAGTGAACAAATTTTGAAAAGTAAAATTTGGACTGCAAATTTTTTATGCCATATATATTAGGCGTACTACAAAAAATCAACAAGATCTAACCCCAAATTCCTCAATCAAAATCCATGTCAAAGTCAAGCAACGTTAAAATGTCAAGAAGTACTTGAAAGTAAAAAAAAATAAAAAATAAACTAAAATAAACTTCAACAACAAAGGAAAGAAAAGATCAATCGAAAATCATTAGAAAATACAAACTTGGCAAAAATGACAACAAAGTTATATAAATCAAAATTCAATAGTCTATAGCCTATAATAATGATAAAAAAAAAGTAAAACGGAAAATTAATTTGCATAAGAATAGTAATCCATACAAAACTCACCTCCATCTTAAATCCAAATATTTTGACGACACTAACAGGTAACTTCCCTGTAAAAAGAAATGAGTAATTTTACTTGGGAATACTAATAAAACAAACCCTGTAAGAAGCAGAAATATATACAGAATACAGTTAATAAACTATCACTGTGATTAGCTACACAGACTACACGAACGTACATCTACAGTTGTTAGTTAAAAAATTACAAGTAAGACATATACCCATTTAATCATGGTATGGTCAATTTGTGCCCCTATGTCTTAAACTTGTTACATAAATATAATAAGTTTCATCATTAACACTGATATTTTTTCAATGACGTCGTTTTTCACTTAACCAAAAGGACGATCACGACCTTACAAAACACGAAATACTTTGAAGTTTTAGTGTCACTATTTATCCCCCCCTTTCGAATAGAGGTGGACAAAGTCAGCTTGAAGCTAGGAGATTATGGCCGCAAACATTTTCTCATCCAATATCCGGCATAATAATCACGAGAAGAAGAAACATTATATTTGCATTGAAAATAATTACAATATCTACACCATAACCAATTCTCTGTTATTAACACTATATCAGATCAGGTCTACATGCTTTGATTGCATATTTGAAATTTAGTCCTCTACACAAAACAGGACAATTATTTCATCTACAACTCACATTGCAAGTTACATTATGTAACCATTTTAATGAAAACATTACATTAATTTGGCCATTTGGATATACAGTATAAGGTTATACCAGTTATAAAAGAGCACGACATAGCTGATACTCCACAATTCTGAACTTTTCAATAGTAAGCAAGTACAGTATGTGCTTACATGGGTGAATCGGAACTTACTGTCAAGCGAGCGATGATGAACATATCTTAAATATTATCATTACGTTTAGCAACATATATATTTTTTGCGAACAAACATACTGGCCAAGCATGCAAATAGCTATCCCCAAGTCCAAATATAATGATGCAATTAGTTCCACTCAAGGCTTACCATTTCAAAAGATATATTAATTATGCAGGCCAAATTCACAAGAATTGAAGATTTCGTGGGAAACTGAACACACACACACAACTACTATATAATCAATTATCAACTTTGTTTCTTAAATGGGGTTGAACTTTCAGAACTACCTTTATATAAATTTCATAATTATGTAAAGTAGGGGTATAAATGTAATCATAATAATTTATGTAATTAATGCCTTCCTTCAATGGAGGTGATTAAACCTGAATCACCCAACCAAATCTAATATATATTTTTTTATAATTTATTTGACTGGAGCTATAAAAGCCAAACACTTACTGGATATATATGTTACGGTCATTTTGAGGAACTAGTCATTTTGCAAAATGCCCGATCATTTTGAGAAATGACGAACACAGTGGTCAGTTTGCAAAATGACCTTAAATATTTGGGCATTTAGCAAAAGGACCACAGTTTTGGTCATTTTGCAAAATCATTGGTAATATCCTTGGCCAATTTGCAGAATGTCCAAATAGCAGCTGGTGTAAAAAATAAATAAATAAATAAATAAATAAATAAATAAATAAATAAATAAAAATTCATATATATATATATATATATATATATATATATATATATATATATATATATATATATATCCAACCTTCAAATGCTTGTTTATTTCAACCTTAAAACTATACATTACAAAACATTAAAACCACATTACAAACTTAAAGTGACATCAGACATATATAAGTTAGGTTAGATAAATAGGTTAAGTTATATAAATAGGTTAGGTTAGATAAATGGGATAGGTTAGGTTAGCATCCTGATGATTTTGCAAAATGACCAAAACTGTTGTCCTTTTGCAAAATGCCGAGATATTTAAGGTCATTTTGCAAACTGACCACTGGTTTAGTCATTTCTCAAAATGACAAATTCCTCAAAATGACCGTAACATATATACTGTATAGGCAAAAGCACTAGGAAAAAAAAACACTATAATCATAACTCAACCTAACTTGGAGTCCTGGTGGTTATACCATTTCATTATTGAGACATCCAACAGCACAAGGCATAAGAAACAATCTCCATTTAAAAATATGAGAAAGGATGCCTACAGGTATAAAGCTTTGTTTTTCATCAACCACCCGTTGCAATACTACAGCTGAAGTGTTTTGTGGACTTAAATAAGACTGTCCAGGCCAGTTTGATGTTAAGTCTTCCCTCAGTTACGGTTCTCTTTCAATGCCTCCATCAATGCCGAATATTCTTGGATATTCGTTACACAAGACTTATTATCCCTTCACATCTGAAAAGTCACAACACTCCCCATCTCTGTTACTCTCTATGTTATCTTCATGCCCAGGCCCGATTGGGGTAGATTTTTTTGGGGGAGGTCCATCCTGGTGTCACATTCATTAAAAAAAAAGATGGTCTTAGCTGTTAGGTAGAAAAGCCTAACCCTGTGGATGACCCTTGCAGGGTGGTGGGGACAACATGGTAGCCCTTTATCCCCAAGGAGCTAAGAGAAGTGATTGAGTTATATTAGCTTCTGGTGAATGTATGCTTTGACACAACCTTCCCCCTACAAGGAGATTACGGCCAATATATATATATATGTTCCGGTTTTACGTCACGGACTCCCTTTTCTACCAAGGGCTACGACGGTTGCCTTCTTGCTAAGGACTTGTTTTGGCAGATGTAACGTTACCCTGTGTGCATGCCCTTGCTAACCTCAGACCATGACGGGGCGCAAACCCTCGACCTGACGCCTGAGCGTCGCGCACACTACCGCTTGAGCCACGGTGGCTACCTCTATATATATATATATATATATATATATATATATATATATATATATATATATATATATATATATATATATATATATATATATATATATATATATATATATATGAATCATTTTTTACCCCGACCGGGACTCGAACCTAGGACTTATGATTACTAAGTCAAGGCGCTACCACTACACCACAGAAGGTTAAAAGGAATCCAACCTTATAGCTTATATCTGATATAAGCTATAAGGTTGGATTCCTTGTAACCTTCTGTGGTGTAGTGGTAGCGCCTTGACTTAGTAATCATAAGTCCTATGTTCGAGTCCCGGTCGGGGTAAAAAATGATTCATGTTTTCATATATGTAATGTGCTTATTTGGTTATATATATATATATATATATATATATATATATATATATATATATATATATATATATATATATATATATATATATATATATATATATATATATATATATATATATATATGATTACCTAATTGTGTTTACGGGAAAGAGCCCAAAGCTCGTATCTTCCCGTCTCCTGATCATTTCCATATTAGACTTAGTGATACTTATCATACCTGTCCTTAAAACTATGGATTGAGATAGCATTAACTACCTCCTCGCTTAGCCAATTCCAATTATCAACTACTCTTACACTGAAAAAGTATTTCCTTACATCCTGCAAAGAAGTTTTCTTACAAAGCTTCAAACTATGACCTCTAGTTCTAGAGCCAGCCATATCAAAATATCGATCCCTATCCACTCTATCATAACCATGAAGGAATTTAAAGACTGTCACCATATCCTCCCTCACTCTTCTAGCTTCGAGTGATGGCAAGTCTAATTCCCTCAGCCTCTCATCATAACTGAGATTGCGTATTTCTGGCACCAGTTTCGTGGCATGTCTTTGAACTTTTTCAAGCTTAGCTATGTGCTTTTTCAAGTGCGGATTCCAAAAGGGGGCTGCATATTCGAGTTTTGGCCTCACATAGGTTACATAAATATTTCTGAACATTTCCTTGTCCATGTGCCTGAAGGCTACCCTTACATTTGATAAGAATGCATATGCTGCCCTTACTATGCCATTTATATGTATTTCTGGAGACAAATCTGCCAGTATGTTTACTCCTAGATCTCTCTCATTTTCTGTCTCTTGAAGTTGTACTCCAGCCACCGAGTAGTCAAGCTTGTGTGATTACCTAATTGTGTTTACGGGAAAGAGCCCAAAGCTCGTATCTTCCCGTCTCCTGATCGGTTCCATATTAGACTTAGTGATACTTATCATACCTGTCCTTAAAACTATGGATTGAGATAGCATTAACTACCTCCTCGCTTAGCCAATTCCAATTATCAACTACTCTTACACTGAAAAAGTATTTCCTTACATCCTGCAAAGAAGTTTTCTTACAAAGCTTCAAACTATGACCTCTAGTTCTAGAGCCAGCCATATCAAAATATCGATCCCTATCCACTCTATCATAACCATGAAGGAATTTAAAGACTGTCACCATATCCCCCCTCACTTCTAGCTTCGAGTGATGGTAAGTCTAATTCCCTCAGCCTCTCATCATAACTGAGATTGCGTATTTCTGGCACCAGTTTCGTGGCATGTCTTTGAACTTTTTCAAGCTTAGCTATGTGCTTTTTCAAGTGCGGATTCCAAAAGGGGGCTGCATATTCGAGTTTTGGCCTCACATAGGTTACATAAATATTTCTGAATATTTCCTTGTCCATGTGCCTGAAGGCTACCCTTACATTTGATAAGAATGCATATGCTGCCCTTACTATGCCATTTATATGTATTTCTGGAGACAAATCTGCCAGTATGTTTACTCCTAGATCTCTCTCATTTTCTGTCTCTTGAAGTTGTACTCCAGCCACCGAGTAGTCAAGCTTGTGTGATTACCTAATTGTGTTTACGGGAAAGAGCCCAAAGCTCGTATCTTCCCGTCCCCTGATCGGTTCCATTTTATACTTAGTGATACTTATCATACCTGTCCTTAAAACTATGGATTGAGATAGCATTAACTACCTCCTCGCTTAGCCAATTCCAATTATCAACTACTCTTACACTGAAAAAGTATTTCCTTACATCCTGCGAAGAAGTTTTCTTAAAAAGCTTCAAACTATGACCTCTAGTTCTAGAGCCAGCCATATCAAAAAATCGATCCCTATCCACTCTATCATAACCATGAAGGAATTTAAAGACTGTCACCATATCCCCCCTCACTCTTCTAGCTTCGAGTGATGGTAAGTCTAATTCCCTCAGCCTCTCATCATAACTGAGATTGCGTATTTCTGGCACCAGTTTCGTGGCATGTCTTTGAACTTTTTCAAGCTTAGCTATGTGCTTTTTCAAGTGCGGATTCCAAAAAGGGGCTGCATATTCGAGTTTTGGCCTCACATAGGTTACATAAATATTTCTGAACATTTCCTTGTCCATGTGCCTGAAGGCTACCCTTACATTTGATAAGAATGCATATGCTGCCCTTACTATGCCATTTATATGTATTTCTGGAGACAAATCTGCCAGTATGTTTACTCCTAGCTCTCTCTCATTTTCTGTCTCTTGAAGTTGTACTCCAGCCACCGAGTAGTCAAGCTTGGGCCTTCTTGCACTTGTACCCATTCTCATTACCTTACATTTTGAAGTATTAAATTTCATTAGCCACTTTTCTGACCACTCATGCAGATTATTTAGATCCTCCTGAAGTTCTCTACCATTGTTCTCGTTTTTTTACTTTCTTCACAATCTTTGCATCATCTGCAAACATATTCATGAATGAATTTACACACTCTGGTAGGTCATTTACATATACAAGGAACAAAAGGGGCCCTAAAACTGAACCCTGTGGAATTCCACTACTAACTCTTCTCCATTCAGACACTGAGTGTCTTACTCTAACCCTCTGTTCCCTTCCTTCTAAGTAAGTTTTTATCCATTCCAAAACATTTCCACCTATTCTAGCCATTGATTGCAGCTTCCTAATAAGTCTCCCATGTGGAACAGTGTCAAACGCTTTCTGGAAGTCTAGGAATATGCAATCTGCCCAGCCCTCTCTTTCCTTTAAGATTTCGCTTACCTCATCATAAAATTCTAATAAGTTTGTTACTGTTGATCTACCTTCTCTGAAGCCATGTTGCCTCACTGACAAAAAGTTGAAGGATTCCAAGTGAAGAGAGATATGTTTCCTTAGTAGTTTCTCCATAACTTGTGTGTGTGTGTGTGTGAACATAGTGCACACTGTACAGTATTAATGCACAACTACTCTACTCCATCTGCTTTATTAAAGTTTAATTTTTCGGTTTGGCTCTGTGTATTAATCGGAAAATTTTTTTTGGGGGGTAGTTTACAGTTTAGCATGCCGCTCAACGACCTCATCCCTCCACTCAGGTAAGTAGTTCGACTGAAGGTTAGGTAAGTATTTTTAGTTAGGAGAGTAAGATGGGGGGTCCCAGGGGAGCGAAGCCCCCCTGGCTAAGAGGTTAGGTATGTATTTTAAGTTAGGATAGTAAAAAATTGCTTCGTATGCTTATTGTCACGATTTTTGTTGTGTTCATCTGCCAGTTCTCTAGTCAGAGCCTATCGCCATCTACTGGTAGGTTTTGAACATTGGTATGCCCTGCTAAACTGTAGGAGTTCCTTTTTTTTTACCTTTGCTACTAACAAATTTCGAAAACTGTGTAAATGCGAAACATGTCGTTTAAAATAGCTTCTTGTGGAAAGATGTGGTTTGACTCGGCCACCATTTACAAGGAGGATTTGGTCCAATATATACATATAAGTAGAACTGCCTTCAATGGGTGTAAATAATTGAAAAAAAGAGGTACAAATTTACTTCATATTGTACAGAATCGCAAGGTAAGCAACCTAACATAAGCATTTAATATATTTACAGGTCAAGGAATACACTATTCCTAAAACACTATTAATCTTAAAAAAGAAAAAACTACATTCACGCTATCAATTATACCATAAATTCAGAAAATATATTTAAAAGTTATAAGACCTATATTCTTAAATTGGGTAGTTTACAGTTTAGCGGGCCATGCCGCTCAACGACCTCATCCCTCCACTCAGGTAAGTAGTTCGACTGAAGGTTAGGTAACTATTTTTAGTTAGGATAATAAGATGGGGACCTGGTTAAGAGGATGGGTAAGTATTTTTAGTTAGGATAGTAACAAATTGTTTCGTATGCCAACTGTCACCATTTATATTGTGTTCATCCACCAGTTCTCTAGTCAGAGCCTATCGCCATCTATTGGTAGGTTTTGAACATTGGTATGGCCCACTAAACTGTAAGGGTTCCCTTAAATTAAAAAAAAAAAATACTTATTTCCTATTGCACCCGTCTCATCATCGACTAATGCTTTTTAAGTAGGTCTCTAAATTCTAATATTTCTGAAATTTTTTGAGCGAATTTAATCTTCAACATCGTTTTAGCTTACTCGTTATTAAGGTAACGTCAGAATTTTTCGACAAGGTCTGATTGGGTGAAAAAAAATTAAAAAAAAACTTCCAGAGAGAGAGGTGACTCCGAAAAGTATAACAAATGTTTAAATATCGCATTAAGAGTAACACTGACCCCTGTAAATATTAATAGAAATATAAAAACCCAATAATTATTTTGCGTTACGCCATACCATGTAAATTCTAATTCTACTATGTAATAATAATGGCTAATCTTCTAAATTACATATTTAATGTAATACTGCACTAATCACAGATCAAAATAAATAAAATAATTTAAAATTGACTTACAGTATTACACCATGACGCGTAAATAAAACTAAAAAAAAAATCTAGATGTCAATATATACAGCCCACCCAGATCTTACTTTCAAAAAATTTTTATTTTTCGTCAACTTTAAAGTCATTATTTACAATAAACTTCAAAGACATCAACAGCCATACACAATATACTCACCCTAATAAAAATTTTGATTGGTGGCCATCTAAATAAACATAAAAATGGTTTAATGCGGGAGAATTGGCTTCTGAGAACTCACAAAATGGCGAATTAATCCTCCGTCTCTGTGGAAAGAAGGGAAGAATGGCCTCTCGCGGGTCAATAATGCGCAATCGACCCCCACATGACATTATTTTATGACATTTATTATCATATATTATACTGTTATGATTAAAATATGATTATATATAATAAGAAATTATTTTGTTAATTTCATTGACTCATATTTTTTTGCTTCAATCTTAAAAATTATTTATCTAAGGCGTTTATTTGACTCCAAATTCTATTTATTTTTGTTATATATTTTAGTTTATATATTATCATAATTAAAGCAGTTTTCTAATTATTGGAAATTAATTAACTACAGTATATCTATTTACACATGTAAAGCTTAAAGATTATTAATATATTAAGTAAGGTTCTTTAGCTTCAACTTATTTTATCTTTGTAGTTTATTTTTGTTTTATGTGTTGTTATGAGAGAATCATAATATAACTACGAAAAATTAAGTTTTAATAGCTTCATTTACTTATATTAATTTGAGACAAAAAAATAAATATATATTTAAAGTCAATGAAAAGCATTCCGAACGCGAGAAGATGAAACGACGCTCAGGACAAAATAGCTTTTTTCCCATATTATTATTATTAATATTAGTAGTAGTAGTAGTAGTAGTAGTATTGTTATTATTATCATTATTATTATTATTATTATTATTATTATCATTATTATTATTATTATTATTATTATTATTATTATTATTATTATTATTATTATTATTATTATGGACAATCATTCGAACACTGTTTTAATATGAAACGACGCTCAGGACAAAACATTGCCCAGTAGCAGCATCAGCAGCATCAGAAGCATTACTATCATTATTATTATTATTATTATTATTATTATTTATTTTTTTTTTTATTATTATTATTATTATCATTATTATTATTATTATTATTATTATGATTATTATTATTAAAACGTATTATATAAACAGCTCTTCTCACTCCGAGCATCGATTTGAAGTGGTGCTTTAAAAGCCCTGAGAAACCATTTTTTTCTTTTTCTCATTACTGTATTTTAGTTTATCAAAGTAATTTTTTAAAGATATTTCTATTACGAGACAGATATATTAGGAAATAGCAAACAAAATTAAAATTTATTTCACCTACAATCCCATCAATATAAAAGTTTGTTTTTATTTTAATAAAATGTTAAATACAACTGTGGGTGCTTTTAAACTTATTTAGATGACAGGAATGAATATGCATAGCGCGCTAAAACATACATAATAATAATAATAATAATAATAATAATAATAATAATAATAATAATAATAAAGTTGAATTTTAATTATATAAGTTTATAACACCTGTCTTTATTATTATTATACAAACTCAAAGATCTAATATACAGGTGTCTTAGCTTTTTATTTATTTTTTTTAAGAATGTAAGAAGAGTTTGACCAAAGGTTGGAAAACAAAAACAAAAAAATCAGTTTCAGATTTATTTAAAATACAACTAATGTGACGTTTCGCTCCGTATCTGTAATACCATTACAAAATGTTGGAATATATATGATAAAATGGATTCTTTACTATGATAATCGTTTTGATTGCATAATACAAACTTTAAGGACAATAAACATTCCATTTTGTACCGAAGGCTCTAGAATCCCTGCGGATAATCCTTGAACAAGATAAAGAAGAAAATGGCCAAAATAAAACAGACTGTCACTTCATGTCTGGGCACAGGTAGAATAAAGTCCACGGGCTTAGACTGTTCTCCAGCTCCTGTGAAAGATATCAAAATAAATATAAATCTGACATCAATAATGCAAATTATATGGTTAACATGAAGCATTGTAAGATCCTTGGCACATGGGTAATATATTCATAATAAAATGAGCCACTGAATATGCGGTCCACAGCGGCCAAGTGGTTAGAATATTCGACTAGGGAGCTAGCAAGCCCGTGATCGAACCCACCGTTCGAAGTTAGGAAGGTAATCCTGCCTTAATCCCCCAGCCACAATCTGTATGTGTTCACTTCCATAACTGGGATTAATAAATGCATTTTACTCATTATCAAATGACAATTAACTTGTTAACTCACTAGCTTTGTTTTTGCCTTGAGTGTCTTTTTGCTTCTTCATTGTGTTTATACCTGTGACACACTCCGTGTATCTGTTCTGTGACTGATCAGCTCAAAAGGCAGAGTAGAGCTAGTTGTGGTTGTAAAAAAACAGCGTCATTACCTTGACTTGTTATCAGTTGAGGTCGCTGATATAAGATTTGTTAAGCACCATATCTCGTGGATATTTATGAGTAGTAGAGAATTAAGGGTTAGGCTTAGAGGCACGTGGGCCATATACCCCTATGTGTAGTTTCCATATGGCTTTGTATACTCCCACCTGGTTGTTTTTTTTATGTATCACTATTAGTTCCCATTTGAGAGTGGACACCGATAGATTGGAGCTGGGGGAATTAAGATTAGATGCCCTTCCTATCGCCCCACCGTGGGCTCGAACGTGTTTCCATCACCTCCCGACTCGAGGACTCTACTGGTTACACTATGACGTCCCCCATGCTCAATGCCAGGATTACAGTTTTCAATTTAAACTCCATTGTTGCCATATTTTCAGGCACCTAACTTTCTATCACAGTCTCCATAAAGGATCTAAATATCCTTTTGTCTAGAACTCTAGGAAATATAATTTTCATCTCCCCCCCTTAAGGGGTTTAGCCATCTTGATCATTCCTCTGCTCAGTCAACCACTTTCCTTTTTCCTTGACAGACAGATATGGGATCATAAAAATGTTTGTCCTGACAGTGTCTTTGTGGTAGGGTACACTTTGCAGTGTGTTGGAAGGGTGAGATGATACAGAAGCAGGGGTTAGATACAGAAGGCGAAAACAAGTATGCCGACAAAGACCATCTCAAGAAATGCTGTCATTCTGTACAATGCATTGTTCACATCCCATCGACAGAGAACATCCCTGATTTACATTATTATAGTTGTTGTTTCATGTGTCACTATTAATCCCCATTCGAATGGAGGTGGTCACGGACAAGTTAGAACTGAGGAATCAAGGCACTGATCACGTCGTAGTATAATGAAATTTGCATCAGAGTTTTCTTCATATATTTTGAAAAAAATGAGTTCCAATTAAGAATGGCAGTGATATGTATTACCACAAAGTAAAACCAAGTGCAAAACACGAAGATATATTGCCTATTAAATTGAATTATTTATTTCTTTATATTCCCAAAGACAAATAAATTTGCTTAAGTTTTCCTAATGAATATACTCTAGGTATTCGTACGTTATATCAGAGACCGCTGTAATGTATCGACAGAATGTTCGACTCACGATGTGATGGAACCGGGTTCGAACCCATGGCGGAACATTAGTAAGGACATCCAGCCTTAATCCCACAGCTTCAATTTATCTGTGTCCACCCCCAAAATGAGGGCTAATAGTAATAAAAATGCAAAAAAAAAAATTAAAAAATTGCACTTTATATTACCACACTGAAATACAGCCACAGATAACATGAGAATAATTTCCACATGTAATGGAGTGCATATCCCTTATCTACTGAGGAGAAGAAGGGTGAGTTGCCTTATCTTCTTACACATGAATGCACTTTAGGTCAGTAGTGTTGCTTGAGTACTCTGAGAATACATAACTTTTACAAGCTCTGGTCCATGTTACTCAGCCAATGTATATCTAAGGTGAAGGTAACAATATTATTTGCTTTTTCTTTTATTAAGCATGGTAAATTGCCATGTAATTGCAATATATATTAGTGTTTTTATATAATTTATCCTTTCTGCAGTTAGAGGTATATAGTATTATTGCATGTGTGTTTCAATTTATTTTTGCAATAAAATAGTATGTTTGTTCTAGGTTTGCGCCGTTTTATGTACTACAGTTATTTTTCATTTCGATGGGAATGGGCACAGACATGGTGAAGCTGGGGAAGTAATAATAATAATAATAATAATAATAATACTTTATTTCCATTTCAATACAATGGGTATTCGTCAGCCAGGGTAAGCCCCAACCCCCCCACTGTGGTGTCCACCCACAGCAGTTCCTGCCAGTAAACAGCTTAAACTCTCGGTCTTGGACGGGAACCGATCTTTCGACCTCATGAATGCGAAGCCAGCGCGTTACCACTGTACTAACCAGCAGGTTGGATATCCTTCCTAATGCCCCGCAATGAGCTCGAGACCACGTTTGTCGCTTTCTGATTCATGCACTTTACCACTGAGCTACAGCGTCTCCTTTAAAAGAAAAAAATAGTTTGTATTCTAATAATGATAGTAATATAATTTTTATAAATATTTGTATTTTGAAAAAACAATACTATTTTTTTTCTTCAGATAAATGAATATGTATTCTGGTTATTTTTAGCTAAAATAAAGATATATGTTATGCTACAAGCCTAAGCATTTTAATTTCATTGCACCTATTTATAATGGGAACCGTGGTAACCGAGTGGTTAGAATACTCGACTCTGGAGATGCCAGACTCGTGAGAGAGCTCATCGTGAGGCGTTAGGAAGAAGGAAGGGCATCCAACCTTAATTTACCAAGTACATATATATATAATATATGCATTATTCTAAATGCGTGTACATGTTAAATAAACATGATTAATGTCATTACCCGCTTGTGCGGCAGTATATTTACATATTTAAGAAATGGAATACAATATATGGCTTAAAACATTACTCTATTAAAGTTACAACTTTGTTAAATAGGTTTAATTTCATTACACGCATTTAAGCTTATAGTACTTTATTTAGTGTATAAAATTATTTATATGGCTCAGTGCATTGACAATTTAAATTATAAATTTATTGCAAATCGTGTCTAATTATGTTAAATAGAATATCAATATATATAATAGTTTATTTAATTAAAACAAAGATACATACATTATATATATATATATATATATATATATATATATATATATATATATATATATATATATATATATATATATATATATATATGCGCATTGATCTACATTTTAATTTAAATGTGTTACACATTGTGCCTAATTTTGTTAGGTAGAATATTGAAATTCATCTGACAGACAGGATGTAAACAATCATTTAAGAGGAAGAGAAGGAAGGGGCTGCAACGGGTGTTATTTGCCATTGTCTCGCAGACTTTTACCCTGAATGACCTCTCTAGAATATAGGTAAAGGGATAAAGAAAGTTTTTTTGGAAACTCTAATTTAAATTTAGGTGTTTTGGCACCATTAAGACCCGTAACATGTGGTTAAGTTCGGTGGGTTTGAATGGATTTTGCATCCTCTGAAGCAGCTGGTTGGGGTGGGAGATGAAGTTGATGTTTTTGGTTAATTGGGCTTCTTATTGGGAAATGCATTGAACTTTTAAGTTGTGTAGCGTGTGAATTTAGTTATTCATTTTCATAGGAGATTTTTTTTTTTTAACGGAATAATTTCCGACTATACTGAAGGCCAGATTCATTCAAATAAAAAAAAAAAAAAATCATAGGCAAAACATACATTTCATTTCCAAAGGGAAAAAGGTGAATTCGTAAAAATGTACCATATTTTTTTTCAATTTGCACCAATCAAAAATGTTTATAAGGTGCGAACGTGCATTTTTTCCTAATTTTACCAAGCGTAGAAAAGCAGGTATGTCATTTAAAATCTTAAAATTATTCATATTTAACTGGAGCACTCTTTACCCATTTTGTTATCATAAACTTTACCCTGGGATGATGTTTAGAAAAACAATATTTTCTAATATTCTGGACATGATTGTATGCCATTTTGTGTCATTATTTCCCATTATGGGGGTGTTCGTCCACTGGTTGGAGCTGGGAAATTAAGGCTGAATACCCTGTGTAACACCTCGATGGTGGGCTTGATTTCGGGTCTGTCGCTTTCCATGTTGAGTACTCTAACTTCAGTGCTACTGCAGTCTGCTCATGATATCTGCAGAGAATGTAATCATCACTCATAAAATAGCTAATATGGTGCAGAAAAATCTTTACTCAATGAAGGAGTAGGTAACCATATATTCTATGCTATAAAAAAACATATTCTAACTAACTTAACCAAGTTTTGCCACAGTACCTACTTGGAGGCTTCACTTAAACATCTATCAGTCTCGGAAAGCAAAATTGCATATCTTCTGAATAGTGTACACAAGAAATGCAGAGGGCGGTTTCCCTCTTTGTAAGAGTCAACTATCTATCTGTAGGAGGCTTCAGGCTTCCTATAGGGGGTGGACACAGAATGTGACCGGAAAATTAAGGCTGGATGCCCTTCCTAGTGCCCCATGGTGGACTTGATTGCTGGTCTATCAGCTCCCGACTCGAACACTCTGACAACTCTGCGACCGTGGTCACCAGGCCAAAGGCTTATTAAAATCAGTGAAATGCAAAATATTTTATTTAGCTAACATACCTATTCACTGCCTGACTATAGTGCTTTATTGGTGACCGTCTAGGTTTTTTCAGTCAGTTACTATTATTCGTAGTTATGCACAAAACTGACAGTAAGAAATGCATTTTTGCTCAGTTGTATATAAATAATTTCTGTATTTTCCAAGCTTCAACTTTTTTGGATTTTGTACTCTTATACATTAAATGATTTTTTTTATGGGTGTTTTACTTATTTAAGATAATATTCTGTCACTGCCTCTGTGTGTATAAATAGTTCCAAGCAATATATAATTTCGAGATTTCAAGTGTTTGCAGTAGCTTGCTGTTCTCATAAATGGATGTATTGTGCCTGTCTGAAAATTTTCATGACATAGTAAAAAAAAGCGGAGAGGAAGAAGAACACTTACAATGAGTTAGGTTTTTCTCTGGGCTTTTACCCCTTCTCTTGTAATTACAAATGCGTTGTGCTCTTGTATGATACCCTTTGTGATAGTTTAGTATGATGCATAAGGATGTATTGGTTAGTTACTGGTAAGAATGTTCTTAATTAAGTATAGTTTAGAAAAATCTCAAGAGTTGCTCCTCTGCTTGCAGTATTTAATGTAACATACCTTGTGGAGACTGCAGTCATGCTGTGTTAGATCACTCACTCCTGTAAGTGCTAGACCCATGTTTGATTCCACTGCAGGGTTTGGGAAGGGCCTCCAGCCTTATTTAACCACCTCCAACCTGTCTGTGTCCACCCCCTTTCGAATTGGGATTAATAGTGACACTATAGATGGCAAACAATAAGAGTCAGGTTGTGAAGCCTCCAAAGTTTGAAGAGTTAAGAATCTCTTACTGGGATATGTTACTTAGCTTAGCTTGTAAATGGTGAGTCTGTAAGATATATGGATGACTGAAAGAAAGAACATGCCCTCAGACTGAAGTAACATTTTACTTTAGTCAGTATATTGTGAAGCTAAGTATAACGGTATCCCGCTCTCCAGTCCAATAAGGGTACATCTTTTACTCCTATGAACCTGGCAGTAAAATGTTGCACTGCAATTTTGACCTTTAGCTAAGTCTGAATAAGGTATATTTATTGCATCAATAAGGAGGTATGTTGGCAACTATGAAACATTTACAGTGTTATATCCTCGAATATTGTTATGGTGATATGGCTGTTTTTATTAGCAAAAAGGCTTTAGCCACATCAGAAATAACCAAAATCCAGTTTTTATTGCTTTTCCATTTCCAGTGATGTATTATGTACCCAGTTAATAATGGAAATTACCAGGGTTTATTAGGATACGACATATTAGGTTAATGATGTTTACTTGTATGTAGAGAGTAGGACACATTCTGATGAAAAGAAGAATGTAAGTCACAGGGTGTTTGAGATAAAGAAATAGCTTTAATATTGCCTTTTATTTTTGAAAATACACCACCCCTTTGTTTCAGTATGAATCCCTCAGTAAACAGTTCTTTCCTTCTAGGTTTCTATTACACTTATGAACTTTCTTCTAGCTCATGGCTGTTCTTCCTCTTATAAATTGTTTTTGCTGTTTCATGACATTTGCATCAAGGGCAACAATGAATATGTTTTTATCAGTTTTCTAAATGTATCTCTTGATAATTGATGGTCAGTATTTCACGGTCTAGATCAAATTTAAATGTTTGAAAGATGAGTTAGGGTTTAATAACTTTCCAATAAGTAAGATATGGATTATCTGAAACCTCTGTAGTACAAGTAATTAAAGTCATCTTTCTGGAGTAAATTCGGCTCTGTCCTTAAAATATCAACTTGATTGAAACTGTGGCTCTTTTTGCTAACTGATGCATATGTAACTAGAAATTAAGCAGCAGGCTTTGGTTGTAACGTTACATCACTACAATAGTAGTTATGAACATGTAGGTATTAAAGAAAACATTTGAAAAGTAGATTCAACTCTGCAAAATCGTTTGATATTGAACTTTTTTATGATAAAAAAATTATTAAAGATTACCAGAGCAATATTGGGGACTGCTGTGGTGAAGCAGTATAATGTTCGACTTGGGAGGTCATGGAGTTGCGTCCCCCAGCTTCATCGTCTCTGTATCTACCCCCAAATGGGGACTTATGATGACACATAAAAAAAAAGAAATAAAAGGGTGGTGAATATAGCTTCTGCATCTCCTGTTGTTCCTGTTTGGCCTTAGAGTAACCGTATTTGAAACCCTCTAAATATTGTATCATTGCACTGAATGCTATGTTTACCTAAAAGTTTTATGATACAAATGCAATTTTATTCTGTATTTAATATTTTTTATGTACTTTTTTTTTTTTAAGAGAGTGACACCGGGACAGGCAGAAACTGCCCTCATCAATATAATCCCGGCCATGAGAAAATACCAAGACGAAGGAAAAGAAAAAGGCTAAGGGCAAGGCAGAGATGAGGTAATGTTGCACAAAGGAAAACGACAGACAGAAAAAACAGTCAAAGTACAGAGGACCCAGAGATATGGAGGACTAGGCTCTGAGATGACGATAGATCTGCTTTTTGAAGGATGAAAGGTCGTAAGAATTAGGAAAGACAGAAGGAGGAAGAGAGTTCCAGAGTCTGGAGGTAGATGGGAAGAAGCATTCGCTGCACCGACCAGTCCACGAGCTACAAATCTCCACACAGTACCTGTGAGATGAGGTCACTTAGCGAGTGTTACGCGGCCTCGGTAGTGGAGGAGGGATGCAACTCGCCAACTCATCAGAGCAGCGATGGAAGTAGTAGCGATAGAAAAGCGAAAGGGAAGCTACCTTACGGCGAAGAGAGAGAGAATCTAGGTTAGAAGTAAGAGAAGGATCATTAATGAGTCTGACTGCCTTAGATTCAACCCTATCAAGAAGATAAGTAAAGGAAGAAGCACCCCAGATGTGAGAGCAGTATTCTAAGCAGGGGTGGATAATACCTATGTAAATTTTAAGTAACTGCAATGAGGAAAAGTAATGACGAAAACGAAACAAAACCCCCAATTTTTTAGATGAAGATTTAGAAATTGGATTATAAAGGGCTTCTTAAAACAGTCATGCTTGAATACTGCTCACACGTCTGGTTTGCTTCTTCTTGTACTTATCTCCATGATAGGGTTGAATCTAAGGCAGTCAGACTCATTAATGATCCCTCTCTTACTTCTAATCTGGATTCTCTCTCTCTTCTCCTTAAGGTATCTTCCCTCTCTCTTTTCTATCGCTACTACTTCCATTGCTGCTCTGATGAGTTGGCGAGTGACATCCCTCCCCCACTGCTGAGGCTGCGTAACACTCGCCAAGCGGCCTCATCTCACAGGTACTGTGTGGAGATTTGTAGCTCATGGATTGGTCAGTGCAGCAACTGCTTCTTCCCATCTACCTCTAGAATCTGGAACTCTCTTCCTTCTTCTGTCTTTCCTAATTTTTATGACCTTTCATCCTTCATAAAGCAGATCTATTGTCATCTCAGGGCCTAGTCCTCCATATCTCTGGGTCCTCTGGACTTTGACTGTTTTTTCTGTCTGTCATTTTCCTTTGTGTGACTTTACCTCATCTCTGCCTTATCCTTAACCTTTTTCTTTTCCTTCGTCTTGGTATTTTCTCGTGCCCGGGCCTGTATTGATTAGGGCAGTTTCTGCCTGTCCCGGTGTCACACTTAAAAAAAAAAAAAAAAAAAAATCCGTACATATTTTGTATAATATTTAGATTTTTGGTGGTACTGTATATATATTTTTGTTATCGTTTTTGTGTGTCACTATTATTCCTCATGTAATGTGGAGTGGACACAAACAGGTTGGAGCTGGGGAATAAAGGCTGGATGCCCCTCCTCCTACCCCATGCTGGTTTTGATCGCGGATCTGTCACTAGCCAAGTTGAGTGTTCTAACCACTGTATTACTGTAGTCTCAATGAATGACATATTGTACCTTCGTGTAATTCTGTCAAAATATTCAACATTTTTGTTTTATACATAAGTGTGGCAAAATTTTTTATGTATTTTTGCAAACTTTAAATCAATAGATGCAGAGTATATTTTACATCGGAAACTATTTTATATCATGCAGTAGCTCAGTAGTTAGTGTGTTCATCTTAGAAGGTGACAATCCCACATTCAAGCCCATGTCCAGATGTTGGAATGGGTATCCATCCTTAATTCTCTGGTTCTAACCTGTCTCTGTCCACCCCTATTCAAGTGAGGAATTATTGTGACAAAAATTATTCTATATTATGCTGCTTCAGTTGCTTTTGTTTCAATTTTGTATACAGTATGAGCAATGTTCATGAGGCATTTTTTCGTATTTGCAGGTATGACGAATCAAAAGTGAGGAAGTGTGTCCGCCATGGCTCATCGTATGGTAAATCTAAGTCAAGTAATTTTTCCTCAACGTATACCACCTGGAAAAATTCAGATCATATCCAAAAGGTGAGATATGAAAACTGTTAAAAAATTGGTTAAGGAAATAATTTTAAGATTTTTAATTCTTTCTGTACAATCTATCAGGATGAAAAAGCACAGTTCTCTATCTAAATGCAAAATCCATAGTCCCCTTTATAAGGAGGATGGCTGACTTAGAGCAAAAACTTAAATCTTTCCAGGTGGAAAATACAAAGGAGAAGATTCCCAATCCCCTCACTCCACTCCTTTAAGTTGATTTTACAACATGCTTGGGAACATGGAGGAGGTTTTCTTGACCTCCCTCAGGGGAAAAAGCAAACATACTTTTATCCTTTAGCTTTTTAGTGTTCTCATATTAAGGAGTGAACAAAGCCATGTCCTTGCTACAGACTTATCTACAGCCTGACTTTATTTTATTCTAATATACCCTAGTTTTCTAACCACTGTGGTAGCACAGTGGTTAGGGTACTAGACTCTGGAAGTGACAGACCTGCAATCGAGCCCTCTGCTTGGTGTTGGGCCTTGTTTTTCTCTGAGAGAATGATTTTCCAGGAAGCTATACTAATATTATATATATTATTCATTAGCAAAATTTTTTTTCTTATGGCTGCCCTCTATCTTGCTCCTCATTCGTCTGTTGTTTCATGTTGACACTCTTTCTTTCTCCTTGTTGGCATCCTTCTTTTCACTTCCTGGATTTTCACCCCTTCCTGTTTGGGGTTGATGTTTTTTTTCCTGATGTTGCTTTCGCTGTTATTTCTTTTCCTCATCGTTTTCTGAATATAATGTGGAGTTGGTGTCAGTTATGTTCATTGAATCACTATTGGTAGAAATATGACTTTGCACATTATTAAAGTTTTGTGGAATATTATTTTTCTTTTTGTTTTGTAGTTTTTTATATTATTTTCCCATTCTTAATTGTGGCAGGAAAGCCATTGTTTAAAGATTCAGTGTACTTTGCAAGCTGTGCATAATATTCTCTTCTTATTTCTTCTTGCTTTTTGATTATAATGCTGCTAATTTTGGCAGACAGATCAGATGAAACTTCTTGCAGCTCCACGATGCTTTCATGCACACTCCATTGAGGCACAGCGCTTTTAAGAAGATTGCTTTCTTCTTTGCTCCAGTGCTATGTGCAGTGCAGTTAATTCCCATGCATATCTTCCTTTCTTCATGCTGGGAAAACATTCAATAGTTTTCAGGATTAGATACATTTGTTTTGCAGAGCTTCATCTCGTTAATACCTCCACATTTCATACATTGTTGCTTATTTTTGCAAAATGGACTATTGTGTCCCTCCTCTTGACTGTCTATCTTTATACATTAGCTATATTCCCCCTTTCAAGGAGGATGGCTGAGTCAAAGCAAAATACCTTGCCTATGTGGAAAGAAAAGTACAGAGGAGGGGATTCCCAATTTAGAAGCCCTTTATGAGATGCAGGGGAACACAGAGGAAGTATTCTTATCCCTCCTCCCTCATGAGATGTCTCTTGACACCTTTAAAATATGATGTTGCTGCCCTTTTCTTCCTCCACTGTGAGAATAGGCGACAGCTTATTCTTGTGGTGTTCCATTCTATTAAGTTGGTGGATACTTGGTTGACATTCTTCTGGAAATATTTCTTTTGTCTTCTCTGTTTCCATATTAGGAGGAAATCTCTTGATGAGGAAAGTTCGATTTATTTTGGAGCTCTTTGTGTTGGAGATGTATCCCTACAGATGACTGGCTGTACAGGGTACGCGCTGGCCGCCCGGGCGGACGGCCCGTCCGCCGGGTGCTGCGGCGGACTGCTGTGACTGGCCCCAGGGGGGGGGGCTGCCCTGGCGCGTCCCGAGTGGTAGGTTGGCCTGGGCCAGAGCCTCGGTGCCGGCTCGTTCACGTAAATGAATGTGTTATGTCAGTGGGAGGGGCGAGCAATCCCCATTACATTTTGATATCTTCTTACATGCTTTTTCATATATCCATGAACATTTCATGCATGCCAATGTTGTCAAGGAATGCTAGATGATAGTATATTTCTCTTCTAAACAATTTTTGATTGAGAGCTCTGTGGCCTTTGGAACCATACATTATGTTATGCTGTCCTTGGGGGTGTTGTTAGTGGAAAGTCTGTTCCCCAGGCATGGGAACCATTATTGAGTGTCAGTTGGAAAAGGGAGGCTTGCTAGAGCAAGGATTTAAGTTACACAAATAATCTTCTGTAAGGGGGATTTAAAGTTTCATATCTATTCTTTAGTCACTTGGGAAAGGGGGAGGGGTCTTGGTCTACCACTCTCACTAGCTTTTGACTACAAACTTTAACAGTTTATGGTCAGTCAATAGTCGAAGAGTTTTCTGTTGGTACTTCCCCAAAAATTTCACTGTTACTTTTAAAAGTTTATTTAATTAATTTTTTTTATTTACCACTACCTTTGTATATAATTAACCAGGTTACAAGCGACACTTCTGTCCCCCCGTCCGCTTCCCTACCACATTGTCAACTTAAGGACCATTTTTTTAACGTGTTCTAACCCCAGTAGTGCCAGAGACATACTGGGGGGTTTTATGAAGGACGTCCAGCCTTATTTCCCCTGCTCCAATCTTTCTATGTTCACTTTCAATTGAGTTGGGATGATATAGACACAAAACAGTAGGAAAAAAAATATAGTTTTATTTGAGTTGTGCAATACTCCCATTCAAAGAATTTTTTGTCTTTTAATAAATGTAGTGATGGAAAAATTATGCATAAAAATTCAGCCTGCAGATTTCCTCGATATCTGATGCATAGGAATGGCAAATAGGAACGCTGTGTATTTAAAGCCTTGCAATAACTTTTAGTGAATGAAAATACAAAATTCTTTCATTGATAAAAAACACCAGTGAACAAAAATATTTATATCTTCATATGGCAATTCCCACGTATTCACTGAATTACAGTAAAGTTGAATATAAGAATAATATAGAAAAGAAAGCGTTTGATACATGCACAGTATGGATGACTATATTTAATTAGAGTTCAGCTGCCCAGTACAGACTCAAAAATTTGCTTTTAGCATTTGTTGATTTATGAATGGAATATATTTCATGTGTGACAATCATCGGTATAATTCATTGGAACCCAGATTTTTTTAATTAATTTTTTTTTTGCCATCTAATGTGTCACTATTAATCCACATTATGGAGTTGGATACAAACAAATTGGAATTGGGGAATTAAGGCTGTACGCCCTATCTGACGCCCTGTGGTGAGCTCAATCATAGGTCTGGTACCTCGAGTAACCAAAAAAAATAGTGACAAAAATATTCTGGATAAGCTCTTGAGTGTTCAGTTAAGTAAGCTATTACTTATTTAGTGGATCACTGACTTGTAAGATAAATTTATATTTTCTCTAAACAGTAGTTTCAGTAATTAATATTTTCTGCTGTACAGTAATTAAGGTTGTTTATATATTTTATTTTTGTGTACTTTAAATTAATTAGACTTACCATCACTCGAAGCTAGAAGAGTGAGGGGGGATATGGTGACAGTCTTTAAATTCCTTCATGGTTATGATAGAGTGGATAGGGATCGATATTTTGATATGGCTGGCTCTAGAACTAGAGGTCATAGTTTGAAGCTTCGTAAGAAAACTTGTTTGCAGGATGTAAGGAAATACTTTTTCAGTGTAAGAGTAGTTGATAATTGGAATTGGCTAAGCGAGGAGGTAGTTAATGGTATCTCAATCCATAGTTTTAAGGACAGGTATGATAAGTATCACTAAGTCTAAAATGGAACCGATGAGGAGACAGGAAGATACGAGCTTTGGGCTCTTTCCCGTAAACACAATTAGGTAATCACAATTAGGTAATCACTCGACTCAGGAAGTGACAGGCCTGCATTTGAGCCCTTGCGGTTTGTTAGGAAGGGCATTCAGCTCAAAATCAGCTTAGAGCTCCAACCTATCTGTGTCCATCCTAACTCAAACGGAGATTAATGTGAGGTGAGATACTTCTGTATATGGATGTTCCGTACAGATATACTATATTTTTATGAATACAAGAATCCTAGATTTCTAAGAGATAGATATTGTTTGGATGCTACATCTTTATATCATATCATAATTAAAATATTATGTATGATTGTGTACTTA
>JAXCGZ010020798.1:117500-125000 GCA_037179515.1 Halocaridina rubra
TCATTACACATCTTTTATAATCCCTTCACATCTGACAGGTCATTACACTCTCCATCTCTGTTTCTCTTTACAGCCTGATAAAGGCCATTTTATTATATAATTTTTGGCCTGTCCTGGTGTCATAATCATCTTTAAAAAAAAAAAAAAAATTAAGGTGTTCCTACTTCGCGGTTTTCCTGTCTCGCACCGGGTCCCGGAACCGAACTACCGCGATAAGGGGGGGGATTACTGTATATATATATATATATATATATATATATATATATATATATATATATATATATATATATATATATAAAGTGAACCCTCGCTATATTGCGGTTCACCTTTCGCAAATTCAGTGCATCGCAATTTTTTTTGGCGAGATTTTCATTATTTTATTGGAAAAAAAAAATCATTATTTTATTGATAAAAAAAAGTATTTCCCAGCCTAAGAATAATAAAACAGTAAAAAATAGTAAAAAACAAATTTAAACATGTAACTCTGCAGTATAGAAAGTACGATACCGGTATCGGCATTTCGGAAAATGCAAAGGGTCACACCCACGTAAGCTAGCACATATTAAAATTTCCAGTATTTTCATTATTTTATTGATAAAAAAGGTATTTCCTAGACTAAGAATAATAAAACTGTAAAAAATAGCAAAAAACATAAATTTAAACATGTAACTCACAATATTGCACCATGTAAAATATGATACTGGTATCGGCGTTTCGGAAAACGAAAAGAGTTGCACCTACGTGAGCTAGTACACATTAAAATTTCCAGTATTTTCATTATTTTATTGTTAAAAAAAGTATTTCCTAGCCTAAGAATAATAAAACAGTAGAAATTAGTAAAAAACATAAATTTAAACATGTAACTCACAGTATTGCACCATGTAAAATACTACGTGAGATAGTACATGGGATGCTATTGGCTGATGGGTGGGAGACAACGAATCACAGAATTGTTTTTCTTTATGTTCTGTATCATGGGGTCTGATTGGCTTTTTGATTGAAGCTTCATTCTCCCAGCATCTTTCATTGTCTCGCTTCACCCGTTCAGTCTACTCACGTGTGTGCCGTTCGTGTTGTGCTTCCTAATACGTTGTGCTTGTGATTTTGTGAAACTTTCGTATTTCAACCTTTGCAATGCCTCCCAAGCGTCCTTCATCTTCTATGGCTTCTGGTAGTAAGCCTAAGTGGCAAAGGAAGATGCTGACCTTAACAGAAAAGGTAAAACTGTTAGATATGCTGAAGGAAGGAGAAAGGTTCGCGGATGTCGGCCGCCATTTTGGCATCAATGAATCTACTGTTCGATACATCAAAAAGGACGAGGCAAATATCAGGAAGCATTGACTATTTCTTTTAGTAAAACGTTTGCAGATAGAGGTTCATTCTCCCGCATCCTCCTCCTCTTCTACCACTTAATGCGATCGGACATTATGGAGAGAATGGAAAAAGAAGCATTAAGAACAAACTTGCCATATAATATCGTCAGGGAAATAGCATGTGAGAATGCATCAGCCGATACGGAGGCGGAAAAACGTTTGCAGATAGAGGTTCATTCTCCCGCATCCTCCTGCTCTTCTACCGCTTAATGCGATCGGACATTATGGAGAGAATGGAAAAAGAAGCATTAAGAACAAACAGCAAACAAACTTGCCATATAATATCGTCAGGGAAGAAGCGTGCGAGATAAAAAGCGTTTGCAGATAGAGGTTTGTTCTCCCGCATCCTCCTCCTCTTGTACCGCTTTAGTTACGTGCCCACCTCTCCCATGCACGTCTCAGTGTATGCCTGTTGCCCACCGCATAATAAAGTGCATTAATTTGTTTACTGTACAATAAATCTGTATATCTTTTATATTCTACATTATTTGCATGTTTATATAAATAACTACAGGTCTTGGTGTTATGTTATGTACTTATGAAATATGTTTTACTTATCTTATATCTTTGGCATAGTGTGTCTATGTACGGTTGTAGAACGTATCTATGCCCATTATCATTGTTTCTTATGGAAAATGACTCGTTACATTACGCGATTTTCACATTACCCGTCACTTCTGAGAACCTATCTTCGCGTTATTCCAAGAACTAGGTGTATGTATACTGTGGCGACCCCAACCCACAAATGGCTGTACCTACGAACAAACCAACCTGCAGACAATATTTTGAACAAAATTTGACCCCGACCCACGAATAAATTCCAACCCATGAACAAAAATGTGTTGGCCAAGCCACCACGTGTACCATTCAGCTGCTCTCGGCCGCCACATGTTCCTCTCGGCTGCTCTCAGTTCTGCATTTGTGCCTGCACTGTGTGGTTTGTTCATGATTCTATTGTATTTCTCGTTTATATTCCATTGTTTTTCTATTAATATAGCCCTTATTATGGCTGCTAAGAAAGTTAAAAGTGTTAGTGGTATTGGCGTCAAACACCCCAGATGCATAACAGTGGAAACAAAAAAAGAAATAATTGCAAAACATGAAAATGGGGTGCGTGTGTCTGATCTCGCCACACTGTAATGCTGAAGTCCACCATCTGTACTATTTTAAAGAACAAGAAGATCTTAAAATTGGCTGACTTGGCTAAGGGGGTTAATATATTAACGAAGAAAAGGTCACAGGTGATAGAAAAGGTAGAAAAATTATTATTGTTGTGGATAATGAAAAACAATTGGTTGGCGATAGTATTAACGAGGCCATGATATACGCTAAGGCTTTGCAAATCCACCAAGATTTAGTAGTGAACTCTCTGACTTTAGTGGCTCTAAACTGGCGAAATTTAAAGCCAGTAGACGCTGGTTTGAACACTATCGTAAACGAACTGGGATTCATAGCGTCATTAGACACGGAGAGGCAGCTAGTTCCTACCAAAAAGCAGCGAATTCCTACGTAAAAGAATTTGCTAAATTTATCGAGGTGAAGGTTATATCTCTTAACAAGTGTTTAATTGTGATGAAACTGGACTCTTGGAGAAAACGCCCAAAAGAACCTATATAACCGAAAAGGAGAAATCACTGCCTTTCCACAAACCAATGAAAGACAGGCTTATCCTTTTATTGTGCACTAATGCTAGTGGGGACTGTAAGATCAAGCCTCTTTTAGTTTACCTCTGAAAATCCTAGCGTGTTTTTAAACGCAATAATGTATTGAAGGCTAGCCTCCCAGTAATGTGGAGGTGAAACCAAGAGGCTAGGGTCGTGCGGATTTTATTCCTAGAGTAGTTGATTGAAGAGTTTGTGCCAGCAGTGAAGAAATATCTTGAGGAAAATTACTTGCCTCTTAAGTGTCTCCTCATAATGGATAATGCTCCTGTCCATCCTCCAGGTGTGGAAGAAAATATCGCTCTAATTATGACTTCATTAAAGTAAAATTTCTGCCTCCCAACACCACTCCTTTCTTCCAGCCCATGGACCAGCAGGTAATTTCTAATTTTAAAAGTTGTATACAAAGGGTCTTTTTGCCAAATGTGTCCAGGCCCCCAATGACACTGATTTGACCCTTCGTGATTTCTGGAAAGACCACATTAATATCCTCCTCTGCATTGGCCTCATTGAAAAAGCATGGAAGGAGGTCTCATATCATACATTGAACTCTGCCTGGAGAAAACTTTGGCCAGGTTGTGTTACTGATAGAGACTTTAAGGGCTTCAAGCAGAAGTTAAGTATCAAAATTGTGAATGAAATTGTGGCCACGGGCAAAAGTTTGGGCTTAGAGGTCAATGAGGAGAATGTGGAGGACAACAAAGAAGAACTTACCACGGATGATTTAATTGAGTTGCAACCTGAACAGGTGAAGATTCTCCAAGAGGAGCAATCACCGGAGGAAGGGGATAAGAGGGTAAAAGTGTCCAGTGAAGAATTGAAAATAATTTTTAGTAAGTGATATGATGTGATGGCTTATATTGAATCATCACCCAGATAAACTGTGGGTAATAGAGTAGTGAATATGGTAAATGACAATGCAATGAATATTTTTAGAAAAGTTTACCAAAGAAGAAAAAGAAAAATTTTTCTGGATCATTTCCTTCTCCCAGTATGGAGGGAAGCAGATTCCAAAAGAGAAAAGAGAGAGCAAACACCAGAAATACAGCCTGTTTCAGAAGAGTTCCCTAGCGATTTTATGGAAGGGGACTCTCCTTCCAAAAATTAATCCCCCTCCTCCTCTTTCTCCTCCACCACCATCCAGCCAGCAACAGTCATCCACAAAGGTAACTACAGTACTGTATTTCTATTATTATTTTATTTTCATTAATTACTTATGCTATTTTCCTTTATACCCTATATTATAATTATAGTTGTTTATGACATAAAAAATTTAAATTGAATGTTTGTGGTGACCTGGAATGGATTAATTGGATTTACATGCGTTTCAATGGGAAAATCATATCCAACCCACGAACTTTGCAACCCAAGTACACTTTTTTGAAATGGATTAAGTTCTTGGGTTGAGGTCACCACTATATATATATATATATATATATATATATATATATATATATATATATATATATATATATATATATATATATATTTATTTATTTATTTATTCAATAATTCCCATAGATTTTTTTTTTGCTTGGCTCTTTATTGAATTAAAACTTTGTAATGTATAAGTAATCTTAAACCTGCTTATATGTTAATGATGTAGCAGGGGTGCATTCTGGATTTAAACAAGATTACCAAAATGACATATCACTACGAATGTCAGTGTGATACTGATTGCAGCAATGAAGTCCACCATTGTGTTCAATTGTCAGAGTTGTAGTTTCTCTGAAGCTTCACCTGCATGTGGTGTTAAGTTAGGAAAATATATTATACATTGACTGGTATCAGATTACACTAAAAAATTTTATTACTGTAATGTTAATGATATTCTTAATATACCTACTACAAAAAGTTTTTTAGCATTATTCTTTTTACAAATATCCCATTCTTAATGCAAAGACTGTATCTGCTTTAGTGCAGATAATTGCCCCCGAAGTATTGCCATTAGAGGTATCACTGCTAATCCCCAATATGGGAGTGGACACAGACAGACTGTGGCTGGGTAATTAACACTCAATGCCCTTCCTATCACTCCACAGTGGGTTCTATCCTGAGTCTTTCATGTTCAGTGTTGAGTATTCTAACCACTAGGCTACTGTAGTCCTTATAGTCTCTATGTAATACTTTTTCAATTCTGTCGTCAACCAGTTTTAATATCCTATCCAAATATGCATTAGGCTATCCCATCCCCTTCCATACAGTGTTTTAGTTTTGAAGGCTGTGTCGTAGCTATGCTTTTTTCCTCATAATAAAATATTTTTGATAATGTTCTCTTCATTACAAAGTTACATCATGATCTATTTTTCAGCCCTCCATTTTCTCCAAAATGACGTCTGCATTTACCACTATGCTGCGTATTAGAAGATCTGCAACAGCAGTGTGGGTGCTCGCTCTCTGCCTCTTTTTTTTCATCTCGTTTTATTTACCCTCATCCAGCAACGGTATATCTATTTTCTTTTTTGGTCATTATGATGTATATCTTAATATAAACTTTGATCTCTTCTGTGAATTTTTATATTTTTGAAATACATCCTCTTAAGAGTATTATACAGTAATTCTCATGTAGAAAAGGAATAATACTTTTGTCTTTGAAATATATTAGGATATGTTAACAGTACGCTTAGTCATTGATATATGACTGTTTGACTTTATGACTACAACCACAAGTATGTGTAATGTGTGTGTGACCCTGACTGCACCATGTCGTTATCCTATGTCAGTCTACTGAAACATGCCAATGTCAGGGCAAAAAGAAGAGTTGAAACAGTATATGTTGACTGGCATTTCTTTTTCATTCTCCCTATTTACTTTATTTTTTCCTGGAAAGGAGCTGGCATATGAGATGAAGAGGTCGGCTACCTCAAGTCATTTTTTTTTACAGTTGTGGCTACCTGCTGGCTTTAGTGGGTTGCATTATCTACTGTACAAAAAATCTTTGCACTGATAGTAAGAAATTAACTTTTCTATGCTAGATTACATAGAGCCTGCTTAGGGCAGAGTACTAAATGTAGATAATTTTGACAATAGCCTCCACGACATTTACTCCTTTAGTTGACAAATTTATATTACAGTAGAATAATGTAAAGCTGATTTTACAGTGCTTATCATATACAGTATGCCTTTGCAGTCCATTATATCGGAATGAAAATCTAACATTGAATATAAAATTTTCCTGATAATTCATATGCATTCCTTTTGTGTATTGACACTATAAGGGTATTGTCTAGTATTCTGTTCACTTGGTACATTTATAAGTCATGAGGCTGTATTGATAAAGTTCATTTTACAGGGACATGTATCTTACTGTCTCAATTTATAGATTATTGTGTGACTGATATGTGAGGTGTGTGTGTGTGTGTGTGTGTGTGTGTGTTTTTTTTTTTTTTTTCCCCGCCACCAACAGGACGGGCCAAAGAAATAAATCTACCCTCATTGGGCCTGGGCACGAAGAAAGCATAGAGAGAAACAGAGATGAGGATTATTGTGACTTGTCATATGTGAAGGGATAATCAGACATGTGTAACGAATAACCAAGAATATTCGGTTTTGATGTAGGCATAGAAAGAGAACCGTAACTGAAGGAAGACTTAACATTTAACTGTCCTGGACGGTCATATTTTTAAGTTCACAAGACCCTTCAGCTATAATATTGCAATGGGCAGTTGGTGCCATGGGCCAACCTACTACATTGAGTACTGGGGATTATCTAGACTCAAGTATTCTCCCCCATATGCTTTTGACTTACATTATAGAGACAAATCCACCTTTGACCCCATCCCTACCCTGACAAGCTCCTCAGATTGCATGAAAAAAATTATATACCCTGCATATTATGCAGTATTATATCAATATTCTGACCTGTAAAAACATTTCTTGACTATGTCTTTATTTGCTGTATGGAATATATATATAATATATATATATATATATATATATATATATATATATATATATATATATATTATATTATATTATATTATATTATATTATATTATATATATATATATATATATATATATATATATATATATATATATATATATATATATATATATATATACTGTATATATATATATATACTGTATATATATATATATATATATATATATATATATATATATATATACTGTATATATATATATATATATATATATATATATATATATATATATATATATATATATATATATATATATATATACTATATATATATATATATATATATATATATATATATATATATATATATATATATATATATATATATATATATATATATATATATATACTGTATATATATATATATATATATATATATATATATATATATATATATATATATATATATATATATATATATATATATATATATATATATATATATATATATACTGTATATATATATATATATATATATATATATATATATATATATATATATATATATATATATATATATATAT
>JAXCGZ010020798.1:130000-132500 GCA_037179515.1 Halocaridina rubra
TTATTATTATTATTATTATAATCTATTTCGTCATTTTTATAGAGATTTATATTAATACTACCTTATATATTATTTCATATTGTAAGTAGAACAACGTTTGTAATAACATACCGGTAGTCTTTAATTAATGCCCGGTGTTTTATATATGGTAACTTTTACACTGCTGCTTAGGCTAGCCTATAACTTAGGCGAGTTTCATATTTCAACTTTTACACTGCTGCTTAGGCTAGCCGATAATTTACGGTAGGCGAGTTCTGTATTTTAGAGGTCGACCTATACCTCAGATATTAGCAGAAATCATAAAAAATTACTCTCATTTTTGGGTCGACTTATCTGTAGGCCGACTTATACACCGAAATATACGGTATATATATATATATATATATATATATATATATATATATATATATATATATATATATATATATATATATATATATATATATATATATAGTAGATTGCAGCATGCCTTCCACCAAAGTAGGTGTAATTCATGCCAGAGAGAAATGGTTCGATAATGAGTGTAAAAGAGCTAAGAGTGGAGAGACAAATGCTGGAAAAGGTATAGGAGGAGAAAAAACATAAATGCCGGGCAAACCTACAAAAGAGCAAGAAATTACTACCTAAGTAAAAGAAGAGAGGCAGAGAGAGACTATGAGAGGGACATCACCAGGAAGGCTAAAGAAAATCCCAAGCTTTTCCACAGCTTTATCAGAGGAAAACTGAAGGTAAAAGAACAGGTTTTAAGGCTTAAGAGAGAGGATGGAAGCATCACTGAGACAGATGAAGAGATCTGCAAAGAATTGAACAAGGAGTTTCAGTCAGTATTTACAATAGAAAATACCCCACCCCCTCATATTGCAGAGATAGAAGCTCAAGGGCCGGTATTAGAGAATATTAACCTTACAGCCACACAGGTATGCAAGGCGCTGATGGAGTTAGATGTTCATAAAGCTACTGGTCCTGATGACATATCCCCTCATGTACTTAAAAACTGCGCAAACTCAATATCAGTGGCACTAAGTATCATATTTAAAGAGTCACTGGAGTCTGGGGGAGATTCCAAGATGCTGGAAACAAGCAAATGTGATACCTATCTTCAAAAAGGGAAGGAGGGACACGGCTCTGAACTATAGACCAGTTTCCTTGACCAGCATAGTTTGCAAAGTTATGGAGAAACTACTAAGGAAACATATCTCTCTTCACTTGGAATCCATCAGCTTTTTGTCAGTGAGGCAACATGGCTTCAGAGAAGGTAGATCAACAGTAACAAACTTATTAGAATTTTATGATGAGGTAAGCCGAATCATACAAGAAAGAGAGGGCTGGGCAGATTGCATATTCCTAGACTTCCAGAAAGCGTTTGACACTGTTCCACATGGGAGACTTATTAGGAAGCTTCAAGCAATGGCTAGAATAGGTGGAAATGTCTTGGAATGGATAAAAACTTACTTAGAAGGAAGGGAACAGTGGGTTAGAGTAAGACACTCAGTGTCTGAATGGAGAAGAGTTAGTAGTGGAGTTCCACAGGGTTCAGTTTTAGGGCCACTTTTGTTCCTTGTATATGTAAATGACCTACCAGAGTCTGTAAATTCATTCATGAATATGTTTGCAGATGATGCAAAGATTGTGAAGAAAGTAAGAAACGAGAACAATGGTAGAGAACTTCAGGAAGATCTAAATAATCTGCATGAGTGGTCAGAAAAGTGGCTAATGAAATTCAGTACTTCAAAATGTAAGGTAATGAGAATGGGTACAAGTGCAAGAAGGCCTAAGCTTGACTACTCGGTGGCTGGAGTACAACTTCAAGAGACAGAAAATGAGAGAGATCTAGGAGTAAACATACTGGCAGATTTGTCTCCAGAAATACATATAAATGGCATAGTAAGGGCAGCATATGCATTCTTATCAAATATAAGGGTAGCCTTCAGGCACATGGACAAGGAAATGTTCAGAAATATTTATGTAACCTATGTGAGGCCAAACCTCGAATATGCAGTCCCCTTTTGGAATCCGCACTTGAAAAAGCACATAGCTAAGCTTGAAAAAGTCCAAAGACATGCCACGAAACTGGTGCCAGAAATACGCATTCTCAGTTATGATGAGAGGCTGAGGGAATTAGACTTACCATCACTCGAAGCTAAAAGATTGAGGGGGGATATGGTGACAGTCTTTAAATTCCTTCATGGTTATGATAGAGTGGATAGGGATCGATTTTTTGATATGGCAGGCTCTAGAACTAGAGGTCATAGTTTGAAGCTTCGTAAGAAAACTTCTTTGCAGGATGTAAGGAAATACTTTTTCAGTGTAAGAGTAGTTGACAATTGGAATTGGGTAAGCGAGGAGGTAGTTAATGCTATCTCAATCCATAGTTTTAAGGACAGGTATGATAAGTATCACTAAGTATAAAATGGAAGCGATCAGGAGACGGGAAGATACGAGCTTTGGGCTCTTTCCCGTAAACACAATTAGGTAATTACAATTAGGTAATTACATACAT
>JAXCGZ010020798.1:137500-170000 GCA_037179515.1 Halocaridina rubra
AGGTGAGAGCCTTTGCGTTTTCCGAAACACTGATACCGGTATCGTATTTTACGTGGTGCAATACTGTTTACTATTTTTTACTGTTTTATTATTCTTTGGCTAAGAAATACGTTTTTTTATCAATAAAATCATGAACTTACTTGAAATATAAATATAAATGCTAGCTCACGTAGCTATCGGACACTACATATATCGCATGATGCAATACTGTGAGTTATACTGTACGTACGTATATCATTCAGTTATTAGTACAATGTATATTACTTTAAAATTCATTTACTTATTTGATGATTTTACAAAATCTATTGTATTTATTCATTGTAATTTGGACCAAATATTCCTTTTGTAAAGATTATACTTTTCAAAAGAGGTGGTCAATAAACGTATCTATCTATCTATCTATCTATCTATCTAAATTTATGTGTTTTACTATTTTTTACTGTTTCATTATTCGTAGGCTGGGAAATAAATTTTTTTTATCAATTAGATAATGAAATATGTTTTTTCAATAAAAAAAATGAAAGTACTGAGAATTTTTTTTTTTAATATTTTAATATTTTTGCATATACCCATAAAATAAAATAATTTATCCAAAAATAAACTGCGATACAGTGAGAACGCGAACCAAGATACGCGAATAACCGGGGGAACACTGTATATATATATATATATATATATATATATATATATATATATATATATATATATATATATATATATATATATATATATATATACACAGTGTTACCCCGCTGTATCTTGGTTCGCGGTCTCACTCTATCGCGGTTTTTTTTTTGATAAATTATTATTTTATTTTATGGGTATACGCAAAAATATTAAAATATTGAAAAAATTTTTTTTTCAGTATTTTCATTTTTTTTTTAAATTTACGTTGCGTGCTGTTATTTATAATGTAAAGGGTGTTTTTTTAACAGTGCAGGGAGGGTTTATACAGTACGTAAATGAAAAAATAATTGTAAATGAGTATGTATGTCAAGTCATTATCACCTCAATCACCGTAATTTTTCTATCACTTTCATAAAAATTTACTTTGCTTGCTGTTATTTATAATGTAAAGGGTGTTTTTTTAACAGTGCAGGGAGGGTTTATACAGTGCAAACGTAAAAATATATTAAAATATCTATGTACATATAGGCGGATCCTACTTCGCGGATTTCATGGTTCGCGGTGGGTCCCGGAACCGAACTACCGCGATAAGTGAGGCAACACTGTATATATTTGGATAGTAGGTTGGCCATGGCACCAGCCGCCCGTTGAAAGACTACGACTGAAGGTATTAGGATGCAACTAGGACTGGTCCAGACAGTTCCAGGTTGAATCTTCCTTCAGGACGGTTCTTTCCTCATGCCTACATCTACATTGAATATTCTGGCATATTCAGTACACATCTCTTGCTATTCCATTACATTTGACAAGTCACAACATTCTGCACATCTGTCTCTTTTACTTTCCTTTTCCTCACATTTTGTCATTATTTATGGAAGGTTCACAACTAATGGCCCCCAGTACCCGGCATAGTGGGGTGCGAAGAATCTCCGGGGATCGTGTTGACTCCACCATTGGCTTGAGGGCAGACACGCCAGGTGGTAGTAATGGATCTGCTCTTAACCTTGCACCTCCTAATAGATCTGCTTCTTTCACTCTTCACTATTCAAACATTCGTGGACTGAACTCTAATCTTTCGTCTGTGGAACAGCACTTGGGCTCTTTCCTCCCTAACCTCCTCCTCCTATCTGAAACCCAGTTGTCTATACATGCTTCCACTGACCCTTTCCAAATCTCCCACTATAATCTGTATACTCGTTTTTGTTCCAAAGGTGGGGTCTGTGCTTACTGCAACATTAACACTCCTACTGTGAGGCTCATGGACCTTGAATCTCCTGACTTTGATGTTCTCTGGCTAAAAGTCTATCTCTCCACTACCACTATCATCCTTTGCTTCTGCTACTGTTCTCCAAACTCCACCGAGTTTGTATCTTTCTTTGAATATCTCTCCTCGTGCCATGAGTCCTTGCTATCTTCTCACCCACATGCCGAAGTTCTCTACATTGGAGACTTCAATGTACACCACAGTGAGTGGCTTCATTCTTCTCACACTGATGTGGGAGGAAGCGAGGCTCTTGCTTTCTCTATTACTCATGATCTGGAGCAAATTATTAAACATCCTACTCGTGTTCCTGATCGTCACGAACAAGCTGCTAACATTCTTGACCTTTTTTTTACTTCTAACCCTTCAAACTACTCTTATTCCGTGCTTTCCCCTCTTGGTAAATCTGACCACTCCATGATCTCTGTCTCTTCCATTTTCGCTCCCCCACCACCAATCCCTCCTACTCAACGCCGCCTTTGGCACTTCGAGCGAACTCAGTATGAAAATTTGCGTAACTTTCTCTTTGACTTTCCATGGGATGACTACTGCTTTCGGTCCCGCAACCCTGATCACGTAGCTCTAAAAGTTGCCAAGATCGTGACCGCGGGAATGGAGGCTTACATCCCCTCTTCTACAAAAACTTTCTCTCCCCCTAAACCTTGGTTTGATCGTGCCTGCTCCATGGCTATCCAGGCTAGGAATCAGGCTCACCGATCTTACCAAGCCTCTCCTTCCGATTTAACTCGCTCTGCTTTTATTATAGCTAGGAATCGCTGTACAGCTCAGATTCGAAGGTCTAAGGCTTCCTTTATAAGAAGGAAAGTTGATGACCTTAATTCCTCTCCCACTGACAAATGCTTCTGGTCCTTAGCCAAAAACCTCTCCAAAAACTTCTGTAACTCAAGCTTTCCCCCTCTCATTCGTTCTGATGGTTCTATAGCTTGCTCTCCCACTGACAAAGCCACTCTCTTTGGCTCTCATTTTTCTGCTAACTCTTCTATCAACGATTCCAGCGCACCTGTTCCTCAGTCTTTTCCCCTCTCTAACCCTATGCCCTCCCTTATCCTTTCTTCACGCAAAGTTCATAAGGTTCTTCGCTCACTAAAGACAAACAAGGCATCTGGTCCCGATGGTATCCCTGCAAGGTTCCTTAAGGAGTTTGCAGATGAACTGGCTCCTGTGTTTGCCGTCTTTTTCGCCTCATTCTGTCAACCAGTATCTATCCTTTATCTTGGAAGCATGCTCTAGTTCAACCTGTTCCTAAGAAGGGTGACCGCTTTATTCCTTCTAACTACCGACCTATTGCTCTAACCTCCTCTATTGCTAAAGTTTTCGAAACTTTGCTCAATGCTCACTTCTTGAAACGCCTTGAATCTAACTCACTTATCTCCGATCACCAGTACGGCTTCCGCAAGGCAAGATCCACTGGTGATCTCCTGTCCTATCTTACTCATGTATGGTCATCTTCTCTTGGGAACTATGGGGAATCCTTTGTTGTCGCCCTTGATATCTCTAAGGCTTTTGACAGAGTCTGGCACAAGGCTCTGTTGGCCAAACTCCCTGCCTACGGCTTTACTCCTTCTTTCTGTTCTCTGATTTCCAGTTTTCTCACTGACCGTTCTATATCTGTAGTTGTTGATGGCGCGACATCTAGCCCTTTCTCTGTTTCCAGTGGTGTTCCACAGGGCTCTGTTCTTTCACCTACTCTCTTCCTTCTCTTCATCAATGATCTTCTACAGTCCCCATCTTCCTCTCTTCTTCATGCCTTTGCCGATGATTCTACCCTTCACTTTTCCTCTGCCTTTTCTTCACAACCTTCATCTGTTACTCGTAATCAATCTCGTATCACTCTTTCTTCTACTCTTAACTCCGATTTGCAGAGAGTATCTGAATGGGGCACTCAAAATTTAGTTAAATTCAATGCCTCCAAGACAGTTTCTGGCTATCTCTTTATCTTCTTCTCCTCCTGATAACCCTATTGTCTTCGAAACTAATGAAATTTACCCTCTTAACTCTATCAATATATTAGGAATCCATATAGCCTCTAACTTGTCTTGGAGGAATCACATAATCCAAATTTCTAAATCTTCATCCAAAAAATTGGGGGTTTTGTTTTGTTTTCGTTATTACTTTTCCTCATTGCAGTTACTTAAAATTTACAAAGGTCTTATCCGCCCCTGCTTAGAATACTGCTCACACATCTGGGGTGCTTCTTCCTTTACTTATCTTCTTGATAGGGTTCAATCTAAGGCAGTCAGACTCATTAATGATCCTTCTCTTACTTCTAACCTGGATTCTCTCTCTCTTCGCCGTAAGGTATCTTCCCTTTCGCTTTTCTATCGCTGCTCTGATGAGTTGGCGAGCTGCATCCCTCCTCCACTGCCGAGGCCGCGTAACACTCGCCAAGCGGCCTCATCTCACAGGTACTGTGTGGAGATTTGTAGCTCGCGGATTGGTCGGTGCAGCGACTGCTTTTTCCCATCTACCTCCAGACTCTGGAACTCTCTTCCTCCTTCTGTCTTTCTTAATTCTTATGACCTTTCATCCTTCAAAAAGCAGATCTATCGGCATCTCAGAGCCTAGTCCTCCATATCTCTGGGTCCTCTTTACTTTGACTGTTTTTTCTGCCTGTCGTTTTCCTTTGTGTGACATTACCTCATCTCTGCCTTGCCCTTAACTTTTTCTTTTCCTTCGTCTTGGTATTTTCTCGTGCCCGGGCCTTTGTTGATGAGGGCAGTTTCTGCCTATCCCGGTGTCACACTCTTTAAAAAAAAAAAAAAAAAAAAAAAAAAAAAAAAAAAATATATATATATATATATATATATATATATATATATATATATATATATATATATATATATATATATTTATATATTTATATATATATATATATATATATATATATATATATATATATATATATATATATATATATATATATATATATATATATATATATATATATATATATATATATATATATATATATATATATATATATATATATATATATATATATATATATATATATATATATATATATATATATATATATATATATATATATATATATATATATATATATATATATATATATATATATATATATATATATATATATATATATATATATATATATATATATATATATATATATATATATATATATATATATATATATATATATATATATATATATATATATATATATATATATATATATATATATATATATATATATATATATATATATATATATATATATATATATATATATATATATATATATATATATATATATATATATATATATATATATATATATATATATATATATATATATATATATATATATATATATATATATATATATATATATATATATATATATATATATATATATATATATATATATATATATATATATATATATATATATATATATATATATATATATATATATATATATATATATATATATATATATATATATATATATATATAGCCTTCTGGCTAGTACAGTGGTAATGCGCTGGCCTCGCATTCGCGAGGTCGACAGATCTGTTCCCGCTCAGGACCGAGAGTTTAAGCTGTTTACTGGGAGGGTTACTTGCTGTGGATGGGCACCACAGTGGGGGAGTTGGGACTTGCCTCGGCTGACGTTCTGAGGAGCATCTGAGATGGATATCGGAACTGAAACACCGGCAAACATTAACTTTATATATATATATATATATATATATATATATATATATATATATATATATATATATATATATATATATATATATATATATATATATATATATATATATATATATATATATATATATATATATATATATATACAGTATATATATATAGCCTTCAGGCTAGTACAGTGGTAATGCGCTGGCCTCGCATTCGCGAGGTCGACAGATCTGTTCCCGCTCAGGACCGAGAGTTTAAGCTGTTTACTGGGAGGGTTACTTGCTGTGGATGGGCACCACAGTGGGGGAGTTGGGACTTGCCTCGGCTGACGTTCTGAGGAGCATCTCAGATGGATATCGGAACTGAAACACCGTCAAACTTTAACTTTATATATATATATATATATATATATATATATATATATATATATATATATATATATATATATATATATATATATATATATATATATACATATATATATATATACATATATATATATATATATATATATATATATATATATATATATATATATATATATATATATATATATATATATATATATATATATATATATATATATATATATATATATATATATATATATATATATATATATATATATATATATATATATATATATATATATATATATATATATATATATATATATATATATATATATATAATATTTTCAACAACATTTAGGGAGTATTCTCTAAAACTGAATAGAGGTTGAATTTAATATCAAGTTTGGGGAGAAAATTAAGGAAAGTTGATGCATCAGTGGAAAATTGATTTGTTTTATTAGGCAAAATTCTTACAGTATTTTGGTTGGTATATCCTGATGTTGCACCATTTTATGTCAGAATCAATGGGAATGGAGACAGATATGTTTAAGTTGAGGGGTTAATTTAATAAATTCTGAAATTTAGCTAAAAGACTTGAATTTAATATTTTCACTGAACTTTGTGCTGCTAACAGTGCTGTATATATTACTTATACATCAGAGATTATATTCTATTTTTGACATGAGTAAGGTTTCTGACATGATATTGAACTTTCAAATGTGTTTCGATGGAGAAAGACTGGTGGGCCACACCAAAGAACATAAGTTCAAGCCTATCTTTTTTCTGTTAGAGAAGTGCAATTTTTTAAAATGTTATGTTTAGGATGTGGAAATGACAATAGTGGCATCTTTTGTCTCCTAATGCCAGTTTTGATTTAAATTGTGGAACCAAGTGTTTAGTGAGGTCTTTTCAACTGTAGAACCAGCTGCTCAGTGAGCTCATTTCATTTGTGGAATCAGCTGATTAGTGAGGTCATTTATTTTTTGTGGAACCAGCTACTCAGTGAGGTCATTTCATTTGTGGAACCTACTGTTCCGTGAAATAATTTTATATGTGGAATCAACTTACCAGTAAGGTCATATGCGACATTGTTCATATACAGGCCTACATTGGAGCTCAATACCTTTGAAAGATATGAATGATACTTGTATAACTATTTTTTTTCTTATTTTAGGTTGATAACCTACGTTTTAATAGAGCTTCGCTCCTAAATGCCGGATTCCTTGAATCATCAGTTGATTGCGACTACGTTGCCATGCACGATGTTGATCTTTTACCAATGAATCCAGCCCTTATATATGAATTTCCAGAAGATGGTCCATTTCATGTTGCTGCTCCCCATCTTCACCCAAGATACCATTATCCTACATTCATTGGAGGTGTTCTACTTGTTAAAAGGTAATTTGCCTCTTTCTACTTATCTGTATGCCCCTCTTTTTCAGGAAATGTACCTTCAATGTCCCTCTATATATTTATTATATTATCATTTTTCTTATGAAGTATCTGCAAGAAAGTTTCAGCTTTCCCAGATAATCTTTTTTATGTCATTTTATTCCTTAATGGCTCTCTTTAGATTAATACACTTCTTTCTCATGAAAATTGTCATCGATTCTTTCAGTAGACATTCAGATAAAATTAACAATGGTAAGCAGTTTCTTGGAAATACCAACACCCCGGGGAGGGCTCAGATGTGGGTTTGTCACTTCCTGAGTTGAGCGTATTCCAAGAATGCACTACTTTTACAGTATTCTTATTTTACAGAGAAAATTTTTTAATAGTTGTTTGCTTACCTCACCAGTGTGAATGATTGGCATATAATGGAATAACCTGACTGACTGGCATAATATTACTCTATACAGTATTCCTTGTAATCACTATTGGGGACCACAGTAGTTCAGTGGCTAGAGCACTTGACATGGGAAGTGACAAACCCTTGTTTGAGTCCATCGTCAGGTATTAGGAAGGGCATCCTGCCTTAGTTACCCCAGCTCCAACCTGTCTGTGTCCACCTCTATGCAAATGGGGATTAATAGTGGCACATGAACAACAAAAGTAATCGATGATCACTATTATTTTTATTATTATACAGGGATCATTTTCGTATGGTTGATGGCTTAAGTAATAAATACTGGGGTTGGGGATTAGAAGATGACGAATTCTTTGCCCGCTTGAAGGAAGCCAACCTCTCCATACAGAGACCAGGAAATCTCACTTCGGGAAATAAAGAAACTTTTAAGTATGTTTTTCTTTAAATGTGGCATTATTGTATGTTAAATATATTGACTATGCAATGCATGCTGCTTCAAGTTAATTTACATTATGTAATTATTAACACTCTTAGAGTGACATACCTGTGTTTGAGGCCAGTTTAAAGAATTAGGAAGGGCATCTAGCTGTAAATCCTTAGCTCCAACCTGTCTGTGTCCCCCCCATTCAAGTGGGAACTAATTGCGACTCAAAAAGATGGTGCTTAATGACATTCTTATTGAAAGTCATGTATTCCTTTTTTTTTCCTTACATGATACCATATTCTGCAAAGCTCAGCATAATTGCCACAGCTATAGTAATGAAATTCAGTTGACGGGACTTCAGACTACTTTGCCCAACCTTACTTTCTCTGCCAGTTAGTTTCAGACAATAATTATTCATTGAGGATTAGATCTTTAGCCCCCTGTTCCCCCATCTCTTTTAGTTGGTTCTTATCCTGTATCATATTGTTTTTAATGATTAATGTCTTACCACCTATTTGGGGGAGATGTTTTTAATTTTTCCCCCAAATTTTCATTTACCACAAATTTTTACCACTAGTATTAGGAAAAAAATAATTAAAATACAATATTTCAGAGTTGTACATATGAGTTATGCCTATCTACATCAGTGGTGAAGAACAATTTAATTCTGCATATGCCCTACATTACTTTTCCCAATTCCTAAAATTCTGTAAAGCCTTATCCATCCCTGCCTAAAATACTGCTCTCACATCTAGGGTTTTTATGCTTATCTGCTTGATAGGATTGAATCTAAGATCCTCAGACTCATTAATGACCCTCCTCTTACTTCTAATCTCGATTCTCTTCCTCTTTGCTGAAAGGTATCATCTCTTTCTTTTATATTGGTACTACTTCCATCACTGTTGTGATGAGTTCGTGAGTTGCATCCCTTCCTCCTGGCAAGACTGTGTTTAGCACATCAAGTGGCCTCGTCACACAGGTACTATGAGGAGATTTGTAGCTCCCGATTGGTTGGTGCATTGACTGCCTCTTTCCTTCCACTTCTAAACTCTGGAACTCTTTCTCTGTCTGCCCTCCCTAACTCATATGACCTTTCTTCTCTCAAAAGTTTAACTATCGTTATCTCAGGGCGTATTCTTGCCATATTTTGAGGTCTTTAAGTATTCTTTCGTTTATTGTTTATCATTTTCTTATTTCTGCCTTGTCCCTAAACTGCTACCTTTTCTTCTTCTCAGTGTTTTCTTGGTGTTCGGGCTTGATGAGGGGTATTGTCTTTGCCTTTCCCTGTGTCACTCATAAGAATATAAAAAAAGTCCCTAGATATGACTAAAACATACAAGGGAACAGTGGGAGAGGAGTCTTGTAATTACCCTCCCTGGATTGTTTTTCCTGCCCCCAACAAGGTGTGGGAATATTTTCCTTTGGTCTTCATTTCTTCAGATATATTTGTGAAATCGTCACTTGCGTGTGTCTCCAAAATTGAAATAAACACTAGAGACTTATTTCAAAGTTGTTTGTTCTCTCATCGAGCCTGTATAACTTTTGACAATTGAAATATGCAGTTCACTTTCTCAGTGTTAAGGATTATAACCAAAAGACTGGAAATAGTGACAATGTAGCAAAGTTGTTGTCGTGTTGGTCGCTGTTTTATATTGTTAATAAGCCTTATTGAAATGGGGGTGGACACTGACAAGTTAGAACCGGGAAATTGAAGCTGGATGCCTTTCCTAACACTCTGTGGTGGGAACGAACACGAGAAGTAATGACCGTTTTTATGTTTACAGAAAATACGCACTTTTAACTTTGGAATGCTGATTTTAAGATTTAAAATTCAATCTTGTGCTTTTTTTAAAAGCTATAATTGAGTAAGATGTAAAATATATTGTTAATAAGCTGTGAGTTGCTAACAGATATATTTCATTAACACAGACATTTATTCATCAAAGGAAAATGAATTCAAGAATGCATTTATTTGTTTATGACTGTAATAAGGGTTCAGTGTGTATATTTTTGCAGAAATTCCACATCCACTGAGAAACTGATAATACAGTAGTGTATCATGTGGAATTTCATGTAGGATTTTGATAGTTTTTCCTTGAACATATCATCGCACATCTACAGATGATATAAGACCAACTTCATAACCAGCCTGTTTCATTATGTACTATCATTACTCTCCTTCAGTCTGTAAGTTCATTGTATATATCCAGCTTTTATTGACCTTACATTTTATATGATCATTTTCAACATTGTATTTATGTGTCACTATTAGTCCCCATCATGGGGGTGGACACAGCCGTATTGAACCCTGGGAGTTAAGGCTGGATGCCCATCCTAATGTCCCACAGTGTGCTTGATTGCTGTTCTGTCAAGTTTACATCGGATGTTAACAGAACCTATTAATAAAATATAAGAATAATAGAATTTAAAGTTGGTTGTGTCTTAAACACTGTGCTTTTCATGCAGGCATATCCATGACAGACGGGTAAGAAGACGTGATATGATTAAGTGTTACAATCAACAAGAGGTAACCAGGAGAAGAGATAGAGAAACTGGATTATCAACAGTCCAGTACCATGTTCAAAGTATAAAAGAGGTAATAATTTCTGATTTCCATAGCTGTGGAGAGTATTAGAGAATATAGCAAGATACAAGAGCCATGGTGGCCAAATTAAGTTACATAACCATTTTTAGGAACCAAGAGTGGCATCATCTACATTGTAGGTTCACACTCTGAGGCTGTAAGTCAGGAGAGGACACCATGCTACTCAGAATAGCAAAAGAGTCCAAGCAGTAACCTTCCTTAAAGGCAAGGGTGTTCGGCCAGTCAGCTTAGAGAACAACAACAACCATTTTCTCGAAAAACCTGTTTCACTCTTGCTATCACTTTCAACTTTTCTTCTTACAAGGTTGCTCTCAATCTCCTCTCTTTTCCTCTCACACGTTCTTCAATCACACACATGTAGCTACCCAGTTATTAGGGTTCTGGCTGGAGTTATTCTGCCAGGAGCCCCTTATATGCCTTAATTCTCCTTGGAAAGAAATTACAAAGGAGGAAGAGGATTCCCACTCCCCTTTCCCTTTGCTGCTCCCCATTTTGCCAACTTACGACATGCAGGGAAACACAATATCTATATTCTTGTCCCCAGCCCTAGGGGAAAGGAGGAAGACAGTATGACTATGCACTCAGAGAGAAAGGAAGTATAGGAGGCAGAGGATGCTCAACTCCCTACTTTGATACAACCCACCATTCTGACAATATTGGAGAATATTTCATTATAATTTACTCACCTTACGAGAGACAATACTTATATTATGTGTCGATAGTACTGCCTCATACCTTATCATTAATATAGTTCCCAATTTCTTCAAGTTATTTATGAAACTTTAAATTTCAGATAACCATCCAAAATAGTCCAGTCACTATTCTTAACATTGTCTTGGAATGTGACAAGTACGTAACGCCTTGGTGCGACTGTACCGAGAATGTGGGCAATGTTCCCAGATCCCATAAGAAAGGAGAAAAGTCTGATGATGTCATAGTTCCCAAATTAAACAGAAAAACACATATAACTCAGGATGGATAAAAAGTAAGAGTAAGAGGAAACTAGTCAGTTTGGTACGCAAATATTTCTCTAGGTATGTTCAGTCGAGATTCTCTGTTTACCTCTAGAGATACAGTCTATATCCTAGCTTATTAAAGTTTACGTATTGTATTTATTGAACATAGAGACGCATATAACTCAGGATGGATAAATAATAAGATATACAGTAATAATAGGGATTTCTTTATATATATACATCTATAATGCCCACAATGCCCTTTGTAATGAGGGTGGCCAAGTTAAAGCACAAATATTCACCTGAAGCCAAACAACTCGATCACTCCTCTCAGCTCCTTGGGGATAAAGGGTTGCCACAATTCTCCACCACCACCCTGCATGGGTTACCAACAGGATAAGTGGGTAAGAATCTTCTGCTGTAAGGAACCATTTTATATTTATATTTAGTATGCTTATTCTGAATCTGTATTGCTGTGATCATCTAAGGATATGCGCTTCTGGAGAACTAAGGTGTCGTTGCTATTGTCAGGTATGTGTTTTGTAGTTATTAATGAACTATGATTTTGAAGGGGTTTTGTTATTATAGAGTACTGTATGTTGTTGTAATTTTGAATATAATTTTTTATTTTATTTTATAATTTAGAAATTGTAAATATTTTAGCAATATCATGTAGGCTTGTCTTTTCTCTCAGCGGTTAAAATGTAAAAAATCTGGATCTTGTATAGATGAGTAACCTCCAGAACACATGTAAAGTTAACTAAACCTGTAAATTGTTAGGATGGGTTGGGTTGGGTTGCATTAGGTTAGGTTAGGTGACTTGCCTCGTAAATATGAATAACCCTGGAATATCTTTGGGTTATTCTTCTTAACCATATCCTATTTTATCCGATAATTTTTTATATTTTAGAAGGATTTAATCTTTGAATATATGCAATTGTGATCTATCATAAATATTTTATATGTCCACAGCAAATATGTACTTTAGCTGTACTAGGTGGTGGGAAAGCAAATATTCTGCCCCTGCAATCCGTACGTGTTGAAAGAGCCAACTAAAAGGGATAGGGAGCTATTTGCTTTCAATACCCCCTTGCCATTTTTTTTCTCAGAGAACAGTTTAACCAATGGGTAAGACTTGGCATAGTATGATAAAAATTTGCTACTTAACTTATTTTTTAGATACCTTTCAGTCTAGGTCTTTGCCCTATAAATTAGTCAACATTCATTTATTTTCTAGAATTATTATTATATTATTATTATTATTATTATTATTATTATTATTATTATTATTATTATTATACTTCAAAATCATGCTTTTACATATGCCATACATAGTGAACAAGAAAGCCAATGCCAATAATAAAAAATTCCATAACCAGACCCTCTGATATTTATGGCCTACCATGATCCTGTACCCAAAAAAAGTGTGATAAGCTAAAGGATAATGAATATATTGTGAATATTTTTGAAAGTACTTTAGACTTAGAAGGTAAAGGGATTGATGCCATATATGGAGCAAATAGGGTACATGACTAGCATGTTTGTTTTGCCATTTTATGTATCCCTGCTAATCCCAACAATGAGAGTGGATACAGACAGTTTGGAGCTGGAGAGTTCAAGCTGGATGCCCTTCCCAACACCCTTCTGTAGGATCGATCACAGGTCTGTCACTTTCCGAATTGAGTGCTCAGACCACTGTGCTTATGCCTTCCCCATATATGGGTTGCGTGTAAGGGTAAAAGACATCCCAAGGTAGAGAATACTGGGGTTTGAGTGTCCTTGGAGAATATGAGTTTAAATGGATGGTGGACGTCCATTTGATTTGGTCACCTCTAGTGTGAGGCTCACATCAGAAAGCGTGTATAAGACATAGATAGATTAAAATTATATTTAATTAAATATGTTTATACTTCTGAAATTTTAAAATTTTAAGTGTTTTTATTATTAGTTACAAATAATTTTATAACAATTAAATATGTCGTCGCTTCCTAGGTAGATATATACATAATTTCAAAATTACTGCTAAACTGCAATTTTATTTCAATACTTTTTGTAGTCTGGTTTCAGTAGTGTTTGTAGTCTACCATTTTAACAAATGTCAATTATGACTTGCTTTTAAGATGAGCCATATCTAACTTCTTTGGCACATGGTAGTTTCGGAGGGGTATGCATCTCTGCATGCAATTTTAACTCCACTAACCTAATATTATGATGTATTTGAGGATATTTTTTCCTAAACAAGATGTGAAAATATGCATTTATCAAAATGGCTATATTGTGCTAAAAAATATTAAAATAAAACTAATTTAGCTCATGCCAAAACCGACAGATCTGCTCTACTTTAATGTGATACGAAGTGCTCTCCAATTTTGCTTTATTTTTGTCATTTATTCCACCAAGTAATCTTCGTGTGGTTTACGTGGGATTGCAGCGAAGCAAAATATTGCCCAATGTAAGAATTAATTGGTCAGTTACATCATAATGTTTGGCTGTTTGTTATTTGTCATATTGACTTAATATATGTCAGTACTTCCTAGCTCTAGAAACTTTATATATCATATATGGCAATATGAAAGCTGTGATGTGAGACTTTTAGAAATGTTCCTGATATTACTCTTTTGGATTAAATCCTCTTTTTGACATCTTTTATATACTTTAAGTCTTTGTAAATAAGCTTTTATCATAGAGTGATATTATAATTTTGGATTGTCATCGACCACTTAACTCCAATCAGGTATGTTTCCTTTAGATAAATTTGCTGAAGAAACAGAACTGTAATTTATAATATGAGTTTCCAGCATATGGGGAGCTACTTAATGTTATAAATAATTTTCTATTTTATTTTATATCAAAAGAACTGTTGACCCCTGAGGTAATTTAAAAGTAGAATTATTTTCCAGTCAGGAGATGCAAGCAGTTTTATTAAACAAGTGAGATGAAACATTATGATATTCCATTCTATGAAGAGTTTTTCATATGGGTTTTGGATATTGAATACCAGCATTGTATTCTCTGTGTGTCGTAGAAAGCGACTGTTGTTTTGTAGATATTTCACCCAAATGTGGAATGGGTCACATTGGACCCATAGAAGAAATGTGTGAAAGAGAGAACAGCACATAAAAGTTGATAGAAGTAAGAGTAGACATACTATTTTGTATTCCTTGCTGCCCTGGTTTTAGTATTTCATTTCTAGGCATGTTGCTAACTTATGAAGAAAACAAATCAAATGTAATAGACAGTCAGTGTAGAAGTGAAAATTGATAATTCAAGTGCTAGCTAAATATAATATTATATTTAGAAGCAAACCATATGATTATACTTTGTTCGCATATCGCACAAGTAATGAATAACATGTATATTTTAATTTAGTAATATTAATGTTGTTCTCTGTTATTAGAAATGCTGAGTGGTTATGTTTACAGGACAAATGAACCATTATTTATAGCAATAGTTGCTCTGGAGCAGGGTTTCGTGAAATTACTCTTTTTATGACACTATATTTAGCAGTAGGATGATACAAGTAACTCTGTCCCATTCATCGGTCATTTTTTCTCTTATCATATATATTAATCCGTTTGTACCATTTCCAGAAGAAATTTGGAATCTCCAGTTCATATTACAGTATTCTCTAAATATAGAATGCCACTATCTTGTTATACCACAATCTACTGTACAATTTGTTTTATTGTGTATGTACTTGTATATTTATTTATATACAATGGCTGCAGTCTCCCTAGGCTAAAGGGCTGCCATAGAATACTTCCACCACTTTGCTTGGGTCATCCACCGGGTAAGTGGAAAAGGATCTTCTGCTGTGAGGCCTGATAATTTAGGTCTATGAATTTTAGAAGTGCTGGGTTGGCAGAAGAATATTCTAGGAAAGTTTATATAAATTTCAGTGTTGAAGGTTAGGTTTCAAGAATTTAGTGAATGTATGACTCTTGGTGTCATGGGCATATGTAATAAATAAGTTTTCCATTTTACTGCTTCAGAGACAAGGTTCCCAAGCTGTGATGATGACATGTATTAAAAAAATATCCTATTGGTTTCGTAGAAAGACATATATAGGTTATTTAATAATTATTGATGTCCCAGTAATAAGTTTAGATCTTTCCCTGGTAGTTGCTAAGTAATTTGATAACTCTTTTAGATTTCTAAGTTATGTAGTAATTTATCTGCTTTAAAGTCTTGCATTAAGTTCAAAGTTTGAGGTTAATGATGTTGGAATCAGAGTTTATGAAAGCTTGGTATTAAAATTTATTGCATTAGTATAGTGATGAAAAGAAGCAATATTTAATTAATGATGCTCAGTGTTGATTATTTTTATTTATATATTAAACTTGTTATTTAACACAAGTTTTATGTTGCAAGTTTAGCAGCAGAATCTGGTATTGGCATTATTTTATATGATTTTACTCACTGTAAAATGTGGCATACAAGTCTACAAATTAAGCCTGAAAATTCTCCAAAACTAGAGGGTTGATTTATCTTTCAGGGATAAAATACGTAAAAGTACTATCAAGAAACTATGACTTGCAATCTATTAATATTTTGTTGAAAGTTTTAGATGTGTTTGTCAGTGAAAATGACGAATTTAATGTTGCCTACACTTGTACATACAATACTTGTATAGCTATCGGTGTGTGTTTTAGTTTTATTTGTTAAACAATGCATATAGAAAGGCATTGCAAATAGTGTCTCAGTATAAATAGTGTGACTTCTTGCTACAGGTAATCGTATGCTGTAACCAAGGCTCATTTGGGCCAGAGTTTTGACCCTCTGGTATCTTGTATATTGGAAGAGGGTTGTGCTTAATTGTAGGTATTTCTTTTACTATCAATTCATATTTGACAAGTCACATTACTGTACTCCTTATCTCTGTTTTTGTTAACTTTCTCATTTGCTTGTTGCCTGGGCCTGTAGAGGGCAAATTTCTTTGCCTGTCCTTGTGTCTTGTGTGAAAAAAAGGAAAAAAACACACTCAAAATACCTCAGATTTTTTAGCTATATGCAGTTCGACTTGTACGCCACAGTTTATGGTGTGTCATTTATTTTATTTGGACATTATTATAGAAGTTTCAGGCTTAGTAGTATTTTATAGTATTATAGATTCTAGTATTATAAACTTGAGGGATATATACAAGGATATTATTTTTATATAATATGGATCAATTTATTCTGCAGTTATGTCTGTAGGTAAACTGTACGGTGAATTATGCTATTTATTGATTTTTCATCAGTGCATGTAAGATATATATTCAATATTTTATTTTAAATTACATATAATGTAGTAAGAGAAACGAGGCAGATATATAGCAACCGTGATTAAAAAACTACATAACTTATTAAATACTACATTTAGATATCAATATAGTATATTATATTTATATATTACTAAATACATACATACATATGCGATGGCCGCAATCACCCGTGTATGAGGTGTGGCAAAGTCAAACCACATATGACTACAAAGCTTGATTTTATCATCAACAAAATATCCTTATATTTATCATTTATACTTATACTATATGTAGAGCTTATTACCCTTTTATCAGGAGGCCACATCTCTGTTTGCATGAAGAGTATATACAGAAGCTCCCCTACTTACGAACATTCACAGATACGAACAAAAACCTATCCATTATCTAACCAAATATTAATGTGTGTATTACTGTACTGCACTGTTATTATTACATTTTAATTACTGTATTAAATTTTACTAATACTGTATACATTATGTTTTGTGTAGTAGTTAGGGGTCTTTAGCTTAAGTACTGTACATTACTGCATATTTATGCACTGTACAGTACTATTTTTTACCTAAACACAACTTACGAACAATTCTACCTTCGAATGAACTTCTGGAATCTGACTCGTTTGTAAGTTGGGGAGTGTTAGTATTGTGTGTATGTACAGAAGATACCCTACTTACGAACAACCGAGATACAAACATTTACAGATACGAACAAAAACCTACCCATTATCTACCCATGTATAAGTGTATGTGTTACTGTACTGTATCATTACATTATTATTACTGTATTAATATTCATTAATCTGTATGCTTAATGTTTTATGTAGTAGTTAAGCTTCTTTAGCCTAAGTACTGTACATTGCTACATATTTATGTACTGCACAGTACTATTTTTTTACCTAAGCACAAAATACAAACAATTCTACTTACGAACGGACTTCTGGAACCTAACTACATTCGTAACTTGGGAGTGTCTGTATTTTTAATATATTTTTTATAAGATTTTTTATAGGTATTTTGATGAGTAAATTGTATTGAATATTAGCCATCATTGGATAAATATGTTTTCGTGTGCCTACAGCTATTTATTAGAACTTTTGTAGAGATTGTCAGTATATTTATCGAAACAATGTGGTTATATTTAGTGTATTGCAAGCTCTGTATATCATAGCTGTGATATTATATGTTTTGATTTTTTGTAGAACAAGCCCAGCTGAATATATTCAATGGCTATAAACCAAATGGAAGTTTTCCTTGATTTCTTTGAAAATGTTTTCAGAGTCTGTAAATGCTTGCAAATATGGACCAGTCAATTTACTTTCAGAAATCTTAGAAAGCACTAAAATACCAAATGTAATTAAAAAATCATTGCACAGCCATTCTCACTGGCCCCTTTTCTCAGTAGGGAGTAATTTTCATTTACAGTACTTCCTAAAAATGCAGCATTATGGGAAATAATCCCAAACACCTGTTCGTAATGAGGAAGAACACGTTTGATTGTAAGAGAAAATGTCTTTACAACAAACGAGAAAAAATGGTTTTGCTAAGAAAGTGTGTAATTTCCTCGTCACTATATATGTTTGAATGCAATCAGTTTTTAAAAACCCTTTGTGTAATGCATATTTTGCATCACATCATTTTTAGGTATCATTGATTTATATTGATTATTTAACAACTATTTCTAGTACTTTTCAAGTCAATGGCCAATTTGTGAATTGTGCTTTTGATGAGATATAGCTAAGTTGCGTTCAGAAATGATACAATATGAGTACACAATGTGTGTAGTATATATGACTTTTGGAGGATTCTGTTGCAATGGGATGTAATTGCCTTGCTGTATATGTCACACTGTGAACTATGTATAAACCTAGATATACTAATGGTCTTTAATAAGGCTGAAGACATGGAGCTGAGAAGCTTGATGCCAGTAACAGCAGTACAGAGATATTAGGATTAGGTCGAAGGTATTCCTCAGCAGAATTACCTTGACATACAAAAATGAGAATATGAAATTACCTTCATCAAGGATAAACTCGTGAAAACTTATACTTTTATAAGATTTTTCTTGCTACAGAACAGCTTTGAAAGGAGTAAGAATGGCCAGGGTACGAAGACCTGCTGCTTCCCGTTTTCCTTCACTCTGCTTATAACATTATATGTGCTCTGATTTATGCATATGCTGCCAGCTGTATTTTGTTATTTAGATATTTTTCTTTAACAACAGATCCTTCAGTTAATTTAATGCAATTTATATAGTCCATGTGCATTGCTGGATATGTAATGCCTTCTGAATATATATTTTTCTCATGTTGCTCACAAGGGAAACCTTGGTTGTCTAGCATTTTATCCTTGTAATATAGACAACGTATCATCACTTCATTGCTTTGCTACCAATTAAATATTTTACATATCATCCAATGATAATGTCATCTTCTGTGTAATTGTATAAATATGAGCATGAATATTACTTATGCCTAGTATATTATTCACTTAAATGTGAATAACGTGAATAGCATACTTTGCACTGGTTTGATTTGGTCTCCTGTGTTTGTATTCATTATCTCATTAAGAACAGGTAATTCTTTGAATTGAAGTAATTTATTACTTTGTAATTATATGCCAAAGATTGCAGTCATACCTCACCATTGATGAGGCCTAAAGTTCCTTTAAGTGTTATTCTAGGAGAAAACACCTTTAATTAAATACTGTATAATGAGTTGGATAAATGCTCTGCATGCCTTAGCTGACTGCAGTAATTAATTATATATATATATATATATATATATATATATATATATATATATATATATATATATATATATATATATATATATATATATATATATATATATATATATATATATATTATATATATATATATATATATATATATATATATATATATATATATATATATATATATATATATATATATATATATATATATATATATATATATATATATATATATATATATATATATATATATATATATATATATATATATATATATATATATATATATATATATATATATATATATATATATATATATATATATATATATATATATATATATATATATATATATATATATATATATATATATATATATATATATCAGTGTTTCTCAACTTTTTTTAAATCAGGGCACACTTGTAGTAATTAAAAGTCTGAGGCGCACTTAATATATCAGTAAGATAAAATAAGCCTTAAAATTGTAACAGGAAAATTACAAAAAAAAAAGGCTCTTGAATTAAGCATGTGTATAAAAGACAATACATTATATCAAGTATGCCTGTGTGAGACCTGTGCTTGATGTGCTTTGGCCATTTTTTTAATATTAGGCTTTTTATGTGATAGCATACTCTCATTTCTTCATCAATACATCTAGTACCCTTTTTTTTTTCTTTTCTTTTTTTTTTCACCAGGACGGGTCAAAAAAAATTATAAAATAAAACAACCCTCAGCGGGCCTGGGCACGAAGAATACAAAAAGTAAAGAGAAACAGAGATGGAGAGTGTAATGACTTGTCAGATGTGAAGGGATAATAAAAGATGTGTGATGAATATCCAAGAATATTCAGTGTAGCTGTAGGCATAGAAAAAGAACCGTAACTGAAGGAAGACTTAACATCGAACTGTCCTGGACAGACCTATTTAAGTTCAAAAAAACCTTCAGCTTTAGTATCGCAACGGGCGGATGGTGCCATGAGCCAACCTACTACTTGATCTATTTTTACAATTAATGTTGATAAATGCAGAAAATCCTTTTTCACAGAGGTATGATGTGGAGAACCGCAATAAAATATTTATAGTGCTTTACGAGTTATTGAAGAATATTCTTCTTTGATGGAAATCCAAAATTAATGAATCGGCATCTCTTTATGTTTGATTTTCAAGATGGCCCTCGCAGTACATAGGTTCAAAGGATTATCACTGATTCCTGTACTCAGTTGTTATTATAGCCGCTTCTCTCATGCTTTAGGACGGGTTTTTCTAAGATTTTATATCAATCATTCACGAGAGAGAGAGAGAGATTACAACTGATTTAAATCCCTTGAGGAAGGGAAAAGGGAAAGAATTATCCATTCCTTTTTAAAAATTAAGGAAATGAGCATCCACTTTAAAATATCAAACGATAAAGACTTGACGCAGACATGGGAGTCACATGTCTATCTGTAGTTTTTTAAAAATAGCTTTTTTATATACAAAAAATCATAAATTACTCTTTCATTAACTTGGGGCGCACCTGGCTACCTTTAAGGGCGCACCAGTGGGCCTGGGTGCACTGGTTGGGAAACACTATATATATATATATATATAGATATATATATATATATATATATATATATATATATATATATATATATATATATATATATATATATATATATATATATATATATATATATATATATATATATATATATATATATATATATATATATATATATATATATATATATTTTCCAACTCCTCTTTTATATAATACTGTACATAGAGAATTTTTTCATCCATTATGACCATATATAGACGTAGTATTATTATTCCATTTACTTCAATAAGATGTTAAAAACTATTGAAACAAGTCTGCCAATTCTTCACAGGATTTTAGGAAATTACTTTTGTAATTAACCTGTTAATCATAGGATTTTAGTCTTTTCATTGTAAGTTGTATTTCCCTCTGTAAATTTTACGTTGAGCGTGTTATATTATTACATGAACCTACTGTCTGTGTGAGGTATTACTGTAGCACATTCCAGGTAAAGATCTTCAATTTCTTATGACATCAGTATTATTATATCTTTGTGTAACCTGTATATATACTGAAACTGCCTTCAGTGTCATTTCTAGCTTGATTGTCTCTTGGTTGTCTTCAGTGCCATCTTTAGCATCTTAAGCAATATTATTATTTTATTTTTTGAAGGATGATGTTTAACTTTGGGTACATATTAGTTACTGTGTATTAATTCTTTTCACCCAGTTCAGACAGACAATAATTTTAACTCTTATATCATGGATTTCATTTAAGTACAGACGTATAAACTGACGATAGATAATGGGAAAGTGCATTTTGAAATGCAATTATTCAGAAAAATTTTTTGTTCGACATGATGCCAGTTCTCCTGAAACCAAAAAAGTAACCAAAAGTTGTCATCTTTTGCTGTTTTGTGTGTCACTATTAATTCCAATAATGGGGGTGGACACAGGTTGGATATTGGAATTATTGCTTGATTCTCTTCCTGATGCCCTGATGCGGGCTCGACCAAGGGGGTGTCACTCCCCCAAGTAGAGCTCTCTTACCATTGTGCTACTGCACAATGCATTCCACCTACCTCTCCTCAACTCACATATATCAGGAAGGGAGAGATTGAATTTGTAACTATTTCTCCTAATACTTGCTTGCATATACCTGAAAGCTATGGTATCTATTCATTCCAGTTTCAGAGTAATTGGGAACCTTTCCTTCTTTGATTCCATGAAAATAGACGAAAGCTATAAATTTACAGCTTGGAAGAATGGTATATATCAAATTACAGAATTATTAATTAATTTTTAAAATTTTTCAGCGTCTTTTTTTTTTTTCATTATCCATGGGTTTCAAAGTTTGTAGGATAAATTTTCAGTGGCTGCTTGCAGTCCTTTTAAACCTCTTGATGGTTTCTTTTCATAGAACTGATAGGAGAGTAGAGGATCGGTAGTGTAAGTTGAAACCCTGCTGCCTTGGTTTTAATTATACCCTTGACCACCCAATTGTGGCATTGGCATCATATAAGAAAGGCATTGGATAAAATGGTTCCCAGTGTAGATGTCTTACGAGTAAGGATTGATCCTTACTGTTGTGTATGGTGTTTTCTACCCGATACTTCATAAACTGGAATGTTGAAGGCAAGCAAGCTATTTAGGTAACAAAGCTGACCTCTGTTGTTCAGCATCATTGCGTATAGTTTATTCTGTGTTTATCAGTAATCGGACAAGTTAGTATTTTAGAACTTCTTGACTTTGCTGGGTTGATTACTTACAGTATTTCGGTATTCATTTTCTTTAGTATTTTTTTTATTTACATATTGTCGCAGTGTGAGTTATGGTAGCTCAGCGGTAATGTGCGCAAATCAGGAAGTGTGACTAATGCTGGTTTGGTCCTGGTGGAGCATTAAGAAGATTATCATTTTATAGCATTAAGAAGATTATCATTTTATTGCTCCAGTATGTCTGTGTCCACCCCCATATGAGAGGGGACTAATTGAGACCTGAAATGATGCATTATATTGTTACAATATATGTTAAATATTAGTGGATAAAGTACACAACTTTTTTTGTATCTTTGGACATAAATTTATTTTAAATTTCAGTTATTGGACTGGGTATAATACATAAAACCCTGTCAGTATTTCTAGAAGATAATAAATACAAAGTCATGATTTCTTTCTGAAAATCATGTACAATAAATACAATTGTAGATTTAAAAAGAAAAAAAAGACAAACGTAATGTAAACCTAATTTAAGAAGACTAGATATTTTCGATTTAATTTTAAAACACACTACTAAGACTCTTGACAAAAGTCTTCAATCACTCAGACTAACATGCAAGTAAAGTTGGTATCCTTCTTCTTTAAGCAAGTTAAATTTTTCACCTGCATGTTAACAGCTGATATGCTTTCGTTCATTCATTAAGCACGGCCTTGCTGCCGTTTCTTCTTGCTTTGGAGGCTCTTAAAATTTATACATTCTTTGTAATATTAGGGAGTGGGGGAAAAATTAATGACGGTAATACCAATTACTCGTGACGACCCAAAAGGCTGTTCAAGTGGCACAGGAACGAAAATAAACTTTTAAACTATGCTTAATATTTTTTTCTTTGTACTACAGGGAATATTATATTCTATTGTATAACACAGACAAGGATTTACTATGTTTGATTAAAGACAATGATGAAGTTTTAACATGGCGCTAGGCTGTTGTCGACTATCGTATAAATTGCAGGATAGGTTTTTAACACAATTATGGCAACCTGTATTGCACATTACTGAAGCTTCCTTTTGATGCAAAGATCAGAATATGGTGATGTTTGTTCCATTTAAAAGTGCATAAGCATAAAAATGTAACTTCAGATAAATTTATTCTTCAAAAATGCAATATGTTACAGTTAGGCCATGGCAGAAAAAACACTTTTAAGATACATCATCTATATCTTCATCATTATCAGGTGTGCGTTTAGCTAATATCTAAGGCCAGTCAAGCTTAGCAGCCCTTGGCTTTAGAGAATATTTGAACGTACTCCCAGATCCCTACAAATGGCCCTGAATGAGTAAAGGCATCGTAAGTACAAGACCCCTCCCCCCCTTTTTAATCAATTTAACTTGTAGCTATGAATAGAAATAACACACACAAGCACTCAGAGGCCAATGCCATTTCTTAAAAGTTTATTCTCTTGATTCATAAACACTTTTTTCAGTTTGCTTTCTAGAGGTTTTCCTCTCATAATTTAAAGTCTAATCTGGAAATTGAATAAGTTTTAAAATTGGGCACTTATGAGAAAATTAAGAGGTGCTCCAGAGAATGACTTTCTTTACTTATATAAGTATATCTAAGCTAATTAAGACTAATCATTATCTGAGTGCCTCACATTTTATCAGTACCTAACACTACCTATTTTGTCATTTTAATATACCCAAATATTTGCAAATGAATGGTGGCCAATGACTGCTGTGTGAATGTGAAAATATGCAGTTAAAGGTCATAGGTAATGGTGCCCTCTACACGAAACCCTGATCAGAGCACTTATTCCTAACCCATACCACTGCATTTATTCACCAAGAATATAAACAGAAGGAGACTTATCACATTATAACTTTTCAGAAACAGTACAAGGCTCCTGATAAGGCAATGTTATTAATTTCTCCTTACATATATTAATGTAGGGGGTACAAGAAACTAGTAATATTTAAAGAGATATGAATCACTAGTCCTTGAACTAGTAAGGCATAGGTACACATTTACTGTACTAATACTGAACTACCCCTAAAATGAACTGCCTTCCTGAAAGCAGCTGCCAAGTTATGGGGAACGTCATATACTTCAGCACTGAACTCTTTATTTTCTTTTGTAAAGAATACTCTTCTATTCAAAACATTTATCTAGCTTAATAATCAGACAGGATGAAGTATCCTTTAGACTTATTGGCTGATCATCTTTTCGACTGGCACTCAAAAGATCACAAAACTAGCACTAATAAAAACATATATTTCATGAGAAAGGAAGAGATTTCTGACTTTATTCTCACAACCTTCAGTATGTAAAATATACTCAAATCTGTGAATGTGAATTATATCATTAACAAGAAATTTTTTCACAGGTAAATATATATATATATTACTGGAAGTCCTTGGACTCTTAATTCAACGAGTCCACAACAATACAACTTCAACAGTTTACGTTAATAAAAAAAAATGGCAAAAACGGATAATTAACACAAACCCTATCCCAAAGAACCAATCCCATCACTCATGTAACACTTAACATTATTTCTTTTCATTCAATCAATAAAACTTGACATAGATATTTGACCCTGATTTTGATTACAAACAAATTAAGAATCAATTTGTTCGGTGCACATTCTCTTGGCAGTTTTACCCTGACTATCTACATCGCACGAACTGTCTACGGATACTCCTCCAATTTCTCCTTGTGTGAAGTGAAGTCGTTTTAAGGGTGATTTCAGAGCAGAATTTGTTTCATAAACAAACCTATTTTTGTGTCCATTCTTAGGAACATTGTTATCACCGATTAATTTCTCATCAAGTTGGGTTAGTGTCTTGTCACTTAGCTTTACTTCAAGCCCACACATGAGGGTTTTGAAACGATGCGAGGGTATATCGCTATGCTCAGGTTGGCTATGTGACTTACGAAGGACTTTACTCGACTTACATTCACTAATATAGTGAGATACATTGACGTCATTCCAAAATCCAATGCATGGACAAGTCTCCCCTGTTTCCACTGGTGAAGCTGGGCTGGAACTCGCACCTTCCTCCAAGGCAGAAAAGTCTTTTGAAGATGGCGGTGGTTGCTCGCTTACTGATGATGACTGTCATACTTGGCAAGCGTTGGGAACTTTTTTAGCTTCCTGCTGTTGCCATTGACATTGATGACAAGGTTTGCAGTCAGCCTCTGTTTTGTTGGCTTGGAGGGCAGTTTCCCATTCCACCAACTGACCCATGAAGTTAAGATTGGGAGATATAATAGGCCTTCGGGCTTTAACGTATTTATAGGCATCCACCATAGTCATGCGAGTGTGTTTCATAAGGTAAGCAATGACGATTGTTGGTGAACGAGACACTCCAGCTTGACAGTGAACTAACACACGATCACCGGCCTGGCGAGCCTCATCTGGAAGAAGATAAAGAAAAATTACTGTAAATTCAAGTTCATTGAAAATAATATTACAAATACTGCATACTTTATAATGAAAAAACTACATTTCAGGTCGATGACACAGTTGCTATCTATAACTATTTACACCATATCCCATATTAGGAAAAGTCAAGATAATAAAAGTCTGTTCATTGTAACTGCCTCTAAGGATAAAAATTGCAAACATAGAAAAGACTTTGCAGGGGCTATTGTCTTGCATGTGAGTCATCACTCGTGAGTTACTGTAAGCAATAATATATATATATATATATATATATATATATATATATATATATATATATATATATATATATATATATATAAACATTCCATTAAATCCCCATAACTCAAATAATACCAAAACTGATACATAATCACATGGAAAGAAGAAATTTATAATATTCCATGGAAAGGTATCTGGGATAAATCATAACACTGCATTAACTTTTTTAAAGAGCACACATTAACATAAAGCACATTTATTTATATGGACTGTGACTCAGGTCTGGCTGATAGGTTTTTGTATATCCTAAATTCTTGGCCTTTTACCTTCACAATACTAAATTTTGATAAGTTTTATGACAGTAATTTTTTTTTTAATGAAGTAAAAATATCTCGACTAATACATAGGGAGCTTCTAGTCCTTTTATACATCATCGTCACAGAAGGAGCGCAGGAGACCGCAACAACAGGCAGAAGCACAGCTAGAACTACCGGGTGTTGCGGATTAGTGAGTCATCATCCTCTTAGTCACACTACCTTACCCAAAATCCTTCCAAACAGCTCTACCTCGAGTTACAATATTATATTCAACAAGATTACGAAATAATTCAAGAATCAACTTACGTTTAAAAAGATTCAAAATTGACAGTTATTCAACTTTGCTGCTAGCTGAATATTAATAATAACTATCATAAAATCTTGCATGAAAATGTTAACAGATGGATTGAGTTGTGGTGAATTAGAGGACTACATAATGTTACCTTTTTGGAGACTGTTACATCCCTGTAAACTGTGTTCATATATGTATGGATGTATAAGCGTATGTAATGATACGCTAAATATCTTGCACAGTTCTAATTAGACAAATAAGCCAAGAAAAGCATGAGTCATTAATTTATCTTTTAATCCCCCACAAAAAAAAGTTTTCAAAACTATTCCCCTTGTGTGTACCCAATCCTCGTCCTTAGGGAATTGTTCGCCGTTTCCCCTCCAGGGTTGTAAGAAACACATGGCGAAGAATAAGAACAATGAATGGATCGCTTGGCTCCCTTCTCCCCTCCCCTAAGATTATCAATGACCGCAGCGAAAACACATCCCCTTCCTTTTCTTTACATCTTATACCCTCCCCTCCCACCACCCTCTTCCATAGTCTGGGTCCTTTCCCACCCTCTTATCCATTTGTACCCTAAGTCAAAATGCATCATTCCCGTTCCCCTCTTTATTCATTCAATGGAGTTTCCGCCTTTGTCGAGATTTTTAGATTTCGCAATTATGACACTCTCTTGATGGCCCCTCGGGGTGGAGATTCGCTTTGCAAGGACTCCTTCAAGTAATAATAATAATAATAATAACAATGGATGTTTTTTGTCATAAAAATTCGCTCTAGACATTAAAATAGCACAAGAATCCTTACATAATTAAGTTATAAAACTATTTTATATTATTATTCCTCATGGACCTTCGCTCAGACACAACACTTCTCGCCTCCAAGTGATTTCGCATTTATCTCTTCCTGTATATGCAAATGTAAACAAGGAAGACATTAAGGCACTGCTAAAGTCATCATGTGTAATGTCTTCGAAGTTGTCTACGTCTACTCGAGAAGGCGGCCTTTACTCATTCATGAGTCATCTCTAGCACAGTTGTACCTGTTGCTTATTGCCACGAGTTACCTGTGTCATCTCGCCACAAATATTTCTCTTGTTTTCTGGTTATTTATACTTTCGTCTCCAACGGTAGTAGCCAAAACTACACAGATGTACCTGAACCATAATAGTAATGATCATATACGTATATTCTATAAAGGTACATTAGGAACTCCAGATAAAAATAAATAAAGGTTATATAAAAACCTAACTCCAGGAAATGAAAACCATTATTTGGTTGGTGGGGTTTTTGCGCAAAGCTCCTAATGCTACACGTACATTCTTTTGCAATATAATGTAATACAATTAATCCCAAATTGAATGGGGGTGGATTGTACATTTGATACCGCCGATGCCGTACATCTACGTCTTTGTAAAGACGACTATTACTAATTGTAGTTTTTAATCAGACAAAATGTTCGAATCCAGCGAATTTGTCGGCTTCAAATGCTTTCAAAATTTTGCTTTGATCTTATGAAGGAGGTAAATAGCGCATAACTTATTGATTCTATTTTTTATTTCCCTTAAATTTACTGAGAAATTATGCACCTCGAACCGTACGATAAAAGAATTTTTTTTTCTTTTACAGTGACAAAACTCGAGTCACCATTAAATCAAGCCAGCGGATTGTAGGTGACAAATACTGTTTTCGTACACAAATATTCATTCCCACCAATTTGTCGAGGTTCGTACACAACCATGACGTCACCTAAAAGCAGTTTTGGAACACTGCGACTCCAAATGGATATATGGGAAGGGGGGGGGGAGAATAACTTCTAAGAGAGGGACCAGTATGATTTCATAAATATTAAAACTATTCATAAAAAAAATTTCGTTTATCAAACCTATCTTAAAATGAGAAAATGCGTGTGTAAGAATAATAATGAAAAAACTAAACATAACTACAAATGAAACCTGAACAAGGCAGAAAATCTGATCCATTACTCTGAGCACAGACGATTAGATATGGTGGGTCTTCGAATAAAAATCTGCATATCTATCCCGGGGAACGATGGGAAGCCGCATGGGAATGACAATATTACAGATGGCTCTGATATGCAAATATTAACAAGCATATGCAGTGTACTACAGAGCATTTGGTTGTTCAAATAAAATGGTGTTTAATTGCCACGTTCATATTCTCTCTCTCTCTCTCTCTCTTTCTAAATAAATAAATAAGCGAATTTACACTGGAGACAATAATGATGTCTATACTTTTGAACCAGGGAGAGAGAAAGAGAGAGAGAGAGTCACAACTAGACATTCTCAGGCTTTCTGAAATGTTTCAACTTGGTAATGAGAGCTCTCACCCAGGCAGTTAACCTTCAATATTTTCTTTTCTTTTCCCTAAAACAAGGAAGAAACTTTCAGAACAAAATACAAGACCTAAGGCTTTCCAACTATAATTTATTGGTTCAGTAAAACGACAAGAACACATTTATTACTGTTATTACACTTTTATCAGCGCCACACATTAGTAACAAAATTATACATTTTATAAACGCCATCAAAAAACCTGTTCTCACTGTTCCGCCAAATATGGTCCTGGCTACCCCCTTATATTTCATTCCTAAGCCGTGCTATAAATGGGTATACGAGATCTCTGTTACTATCTCCTTTTATTTGAGGACTGTTCCTTTGCAGTTTTAGTAAACTTGTATGGCTTTTGAGGATAACAGCCGAACATTATCCGCACAAAACTCGGATACTTTTATTAAGTTAAATGCCCGTCTCGCTAATAATAATAATAATAATAATAATAATAATAATAATAATAATAAATTCTAATTCATCATCCGTGCATAGCTAGAAAAATTATAAGCAAAAACATTATTTTATATCTTAGGCTCTTGCAACTGGTGTACCTAAAAGAGAGGTTTTCTCAGTGCTTCTTTTATAGATAATACTGTTTAGAATTTTTTTTTAGTCTAAAGTCTATTCCAAGTTATGCAATGCATCACAATCTATTCTTTCTAAGAGAGAGAGAGAGAGAGAGAGATGAGGTGAGGGTGGAAGTAACCAATGGAGGGAGCACCGTCATTATTGCATTTATCCGGTTTAATCCTCTGCTCCTAGGCTATGTATGGTGGATGTTACTTTAGCCAACATCTCATTCATTGAGAATTTTGAAAACCCGTTTCATTTGGTACCTCGTTTTTCTTACAAGCTTCTCAAAAGACTACATAATAATGCAAAAGTACCATAAATAGGCCTAAATCTTACCATAGAAGAACATATTTGCAATGGGTCTCTTAAAAAAATTTCAAAAATCTACCCAATAATTCGAACTCTTTTTTTTATAAATTCAAAGTTAAATAAATTTAAATATAAATAGTTACGTCCAAGATATAAAATGAATTCGCTGTATAACAAATTGTTAGACCCACGGCAGCTTCCATCCCAAGTATTAGTGCAACATGGTAGCCCCCATTATCAATGAGCTGATTTTTTACCTATGAAGCCAAAAACATGATTCGAATATCTGCATTCATAGCTAATATAACACAAGTTTTATTATATTATATAAATATAATATGACCACTGATTTTATCTGCAAAAAGCTTTATATATATTGCTGATCTTGTTCTTTTCATTTCTATGGTTCAAAAAGAAGACTGGGCATTGAAATAAACAAATATTAAGTACAGAGAGAAGTTATAACTAGTTTCCTCTCGACATTATTACTCATACTATAAGCGCTATCAACAATGATCCAACATCTGGCTTTTCCATTAGTTTATTAACAAAAGGCTAAACCACATCCTCTCGATAAACGTATCAGAAAATATTTCATAATTCTCTCTCTCTATTACTATACCTTCTATCTGTCATCCGGTCTAGATTAATAATAAGATAGTACAAAATTCTCTATGTTTCTAGATGTAAAATTATTGTTTTCATTCTAGAAATATATTTTCAGAAAAACATATATATATATATATATATATATATATATATATATATATATATATATATATATATATATATATATATATCCCTTCACATATGACAAGTCACAACACTCCAGCTCTGTTTCTCTTTACTTAATGTTTACTTGGTGCCTGGCTAAATGAGGCTTGGCCTCTCCCGGTGTCACAGACACACAACCCAAAAATGAATACTTTCTACTGCTTTATCAATCTAAGAAATTAAATTTTCCTACAATTTGCAGCATCGAAATTACCAATCTTAACCTACACTGGTATGGTCTAGCCCTCAAGCCATCCCCATTTCGAGAAGACGCTTCGGCACAGCTTCTAGAAGTATACATAGCTGACGTAAGGCTTAATATACATTGACCTGACCCTGAAGGCCCTGGGAGTTCGAGAGAGTATGACTCATGCTGATTTTGCAATCACTTCGACAAAAACTGATGATGCGACGCCTAATTTCCCTTCTATGTTATCAGTGTTTCCCATCCCCCATACTACACGTGTCAATCTATCGCTATCATCTCTCTCTCTCTCTCTCTCTCCCCAGTATACACAAAGCAATATCTATCGTGGCTCCAACATCGCACTGATATGTTTCAAGACATTGTTAGATATTTGAAATATGTAATATAAACTTTATTTCCATTTTACAATGGGTATTCGTCAGCCAGGACAAGCCCCAACCCCCCACTGTGATGTCCACCCACAGCAGTTCCTGCCAGTAAACAGCTTAAACTCTCGGTCTTGGACGGGGACCGATCTTTCGACCTCGTGAATGCGAAGCCAGCGCGTTACCACTGTACCCCCAACACGACCTTGCAACTGGTGTATCTAATAGAGATGTTTTCTCAGTACTTCTTTTATAGATCAGTTTCATAATAAATGTCGCTGTGTATGTCGCTGCAGTGTGTGAACTGACAGAAAGTGCCTATAAAACTCTGGGCCTATTTACAATACAACAATAGAGAGCTTGGCATAGGCTACTCGGGTATCTCATCAACGAACCCCATAGAAAGAAGGGCGAATTCTCAACCTTTTGTCATATTATCGATCTCTTTCATGAAGAAGTGGATTCAAGTCTTTTATTATTATGTTTTAAGGGTTTCGCTTCCTTCGACTTCCATCTACAGCCTCTTCAACTCTTACCAATCCAACAGCATCAGCAATTGTGATATAGTTTTGATCTTTCATATAATACCAATAGGATCCGATATATTACTACGACTAATAATAATAATAATATAATAATAATAATAATAATAATAATAATAATAATAATAGACAGTGTATTAATTTCCGA
>JAXCGZ010020798.1:175000-199082 GCA_037179515.1 Halocaridina rubra
GTTTCCAGGAGAAGGAGGAATACCAGCGCCCACGCCCATGCAGATGCCCGTAGGGTTGTAGGGGTCGTAACAGGGCGTAGACTCGACTTCCTCTCGAGTCCTCATGAGGGCGTCCTCGCATAATTCGGGGTATGCCCTTTCGAAGGCTTGGAAGCCTCCTGTAGAAGAGAAAAAAATATCCGATTAGCATATGATTTTTATGAAGTGTTTTTAAGACACTATTTAAAGTTCTCCTGCAATGACAAGCCTGAAAAAGTAGTCCATTGCGAAAGGTTATAAAAGCATTTCAAAGTTTTATGCATTAGAAATATTTATTTAACCAAAATAAACTAACTTATACTAAAACAGACCTTGCTAACCATTTTATGTAACTTTCCGTCTTATACGAATAACATCTCAGTGGGATTATGCAAACATTCTTACTTAGTACATACACACATTCCTCTGTAACAAAAGACGCACATATGTATAAAAGCCCCGCGTACATACACACAAACACACTTGAATATACTATGACTCACAGGCTACCAAGGACGAGCGCGTCGTCGACGAAGGGAATTTTACTTTATTACAATGGATGTCAGTAATAATAATAATAATAATAATAATAATAATAATAATAATAATGATGATGATGATGAAGATGATGTGTTGTAAATAATAATAATAATAATAATAATAATAATAATTATAATGAAGATGATGTGTTATAAATAATAATAATAATAATAATAATAATAATAATAATAATTAGTTTTCTCCTACTAGATAGTTCATAGTCTTCATTATCAGCTTTTCCCAAGTTTATAGATGGTCGCACTTTCTCACTAACTTCACGAAGTGTTAGTTTTGGTTCAAAGTTTTAAGGCCGGATGCCTTTCCTGACACAACCTTCCCCATTGCTCTATGATTGGGGGCTGGTGCCGAGTGGGGTTGATTCGCCCTCCAAATGGCTGGATTTACACCCCTGGCCTGATAAACAATCCCCCCCCTTGGATGGGAAAGGGATAGACTAATGGTGTCTATGCTATGTTTATTAATTTAATAAACTTTCGAGTTATTATTAATATAATTTTCAATAGTTTTAGAATGAGTACAGAAATGATTATAATATTTATATACATGTCCGATTCTATATATAAGTGTCTCAGACTGGGTCGATGGGGCATCTTGGTGACATTTGAGAATGAACAAAGTTGTCAATCCTCTGTCACGTGTGTTTATAATGAAACGGGTCTAAAAGTCACACACCTGGTGAAATGTGACGCTCTCCAAGACTTAAACAGGTAGTTTTCATTTCTTATTAAAAAAAAAAAAAAGTAATCTTACCTAGGCAATGGTAACAGAACCTCTGTCACAATGAAACACTTCAACACTTAGTTGGTCTACTATTATAAATTCGGGTTCCTTGAAAGATAAACAAAAAATAAAAGAAACCAATATATTTGTGTTTGCGACAACGCTAACACTATGCTATTATCTCCGGTCTATGTGACAATGATTAAACTCAAAGACAGGGTACCGAGTAAATGCACTTGAAGTTCAGAAAATAAGAAGCTTTTCAGGGTCTTATTATATCAGTGCAAAGACGAGACCACCGAATGACTCACCGTATGTATAAATAGCACAAAGTAAATGATGTGTGAAAAAAAAAATATTACAGCACACTTTATCATACATTTTCCACTCCTCAGGGAAATCAAACTCACCACGAAATAAACGCACTTTCCTCCTCGTCGACATCACTTTTACAAATGGGTACGCTACGCAGCAACTGGCGAGCAAGTGCCCAGCGTCCGAGATGCCCCTTAAATGTCAGAGGTAAAACTAAAATCCTATGCTGGAGCTGTTGGGGGATTCCTTTTTAATATTCCCCACAACGCATCAAGCCGCAGTGACGCAAGCTGCTTATCCTCAGGGATTCCGTGACGTCAGCAAAATGGCGTCCTAATATAAAGAGAACTTCATCATGCCACTGGCATTCGCCACACGAGGGCATGAGCATGCAACTGGGGAATCCTAATAAGCGGTTTATAATCCTAACAATTTCAAGAAATTTCAAAACTTGATAAAGTGTAAACAACGATGGCACTGGGAAATACGTCACTAAAAGAGAAAACACGTTCTCTTTTTTTACTATAAAAAATGTAGCAGATGAGTTTCTTTTCCTTGTCATTGGAATCTCCTTCAAGAATGACTTTTCACCCGTGAAGATTTCATCCAATAAATGCTTCAGATTCTCGACACGCCCAGTTCTTCAAAACCACAACATTTCGGAGTTACATAACCCGGCTGAGAAGTACTCCGTAGTAGATTCTAATGACGTCAAACTTCCAGGGTCGAGTACCGAGTCTTTTTTTTTTTTTTTCAACCCTTAAAGTCGCACTCGACTTCCCAAACCTTCCCTTTTGTATCTATATCACTTCAAACCCTCTTATAAAACTGTGTCCGGGTCAGTCATTTTTTTATCAACATCCGTTCTGATATATACTTCTCGTCTAAGAAGAAAATAAGTCTAAGGAATGTTTTCCTAATTAAACTTTGTCCTACTTGAAGCAATTTCCCATACTTTTGCTTTCACGTATAGCTGTCATTTCATTTATTACTTTAACCAAACCCTTACACAATATGATCTTTTTTTTTTACTCAATCCCAATAACACGGTCTATGCTGACTGTCCCCCAACAACTCACATAATGCTAAAAACACCTGTCCCAAATTTCCCGAACACCTGCACATGGAGCTGCTGTTGGCCTCAATTTCTACACGGGTTTATCAGGACCTGAAGCGTATGTGTAGGCGGATGTGGAAAGCTGCTGAAGCATGATATACATGAGTCACGTCCTTTCATACATATACATATGGATGAATGGATGGATGGATGAATTAATAATAATTGTATGTAAGTTCGCGCTTAGGATTTTAATAAAATACACATTAAAATTTGCTTATAGAGCGAATATATATATATATATATATATATATATATATATATATATATATATATATATATAATATATATATATATATATATATATATATATATATAAACAGAGTCATAACATGAGTTCGCAATATTGCTCCAAGCTTAAAAGTCCTATGCTTACAATAGACATGAGCAAAAATACAAGCCTTTATGACTCATCATTTCATAAGTACAGAGACTACAGGGGTGTAAAGGGGGGTTTACACGGTCAAACGGTTTGTCGAACGCGGTTCGACAGACAAGTGTTTGAAGTGATGTTCGAACGTGTGAACGGGGTATTTGGTTCCGTGTTCGACAACCAAATACCCCGTTCACACGTTCGGACATCAATTCAAACACTTGTCTGTCGAACAGCGTTCGACGAACCGTTTGACGGTGTAAAAACCCCCCTTAAGTCGATACCAGCTAGTATTCTGGCGTTACGTGAACACCAAAGAATACTGTGTGTGTATTCTGCTTCATTTAGCAATATAGAATACTACCTCCGTATTCCCTTGCGTGTCGTCAGAGTCGACTAAAAGGGGCGGAGCGAGGGGCTGGGAGTCTCCTCCTCTATATTTTCTCTTCCCCTTACAAGGGAAAAATGGTCCATATATATCATACATACATATACCTTGGCTGTTATAAAATAAAATAAAACAGCCCCCACCGAGTCTGGGCACGAATAATACATTAAGTAAAAAGTAACAGAGATGGAGAGTGTAATGACTTGTTAGAAGTGAAGGGATAATAAGAGGTGTATAATGAATATCCAAGAATATTCAGTGTTGATGTAGGCATAAAATATATCCGTAACTGAAGGAAGACTTAACATCGAACTGTCCTGGTAACATATGCAACTAAGAACAATATATCTAAAATAAAGACAAAAAACTATATAACAGTCACATAAAAATATAAATTAATATATATGTAAATAATACGTATTAAAACTTAACAAATAAATAAATTATAGTGTACTAACACAAACTATATTATTTGTTTTATGAAGAGTTAGAAATCCCGTGAAACAATAGCTTCTATAACCTTCCATAACAGAGGCAGAATAAATATCAACTGTCTACGGAATGAACTGTAGAGATGATTAAACATAAAGGGACAATATTCATACAATAAAAATGTGTCCACTCGGATCAAAGCATTATCAGCTCGACTGATCTTGTGATGCTTGTAGCTTGGATGAATCATCTCTCTCTCTCTCTCTCTCTCTCTCTCTCTCTCTCTCTCTCTCTCTCTCTCTCTCTCTCTCTCTCTCTCTCTCTCTCCAATCAGATGCGTTGTTGGTGAATAAACACAACTCAATTACTTCAACAATTATTGAATATCACTGAACCAGATATTATGGAAAAGAATTTTTTTTTTTGCCTCAAGGATATATATATATATATATATATATATATATATATATATATATATATATATATATATATATATATATATATATATATATATATATATATATATATATATACTGATAGCTAGATAGATGGATAGATAGACAGTGACTCAATCTTCTTAACTGTTTGCAATTCTATATGTGTAAGACGGTATACAGCAAGGTCTACAGGCCTCTCTAGGATAGTCTCGGCCTTAACGTTAGGCCTACGATCTGTGCGTTCCCTCTCGTAACATCAACGACACAAATAAAATTTCGTTCTTCCCTCCCATTGACGAACGGAAAATATATTTGCTAAATATTGCAAGGAATTAACAATCATTTATTCAAATATTATTTATAAATAATGTACATTTGCAAACTAAAACAGTTAAAAACTCCCGTATAAATAAAGTAGCGATATCTGTCAATATAAATTATTTTCCACATCAAAGGTGAAAAGTTTCGAGTTATGTAATTTATGGAAATTGTGGCGGACGAAGCTGTGTCCTCCCCTCATATAAGCGACACCCTCCAATCAGATCACAGTGACGGGGTCATTAAATTAACATGGTAAACATCACTTCCTTCCTCATCACCAATCCTCATAGCACGAGAAAACACGGTACTTATTTTTTAAAAATTTTCCCAAACCCCTATCTTTAATTTTAGAGAAACGCGTTATAATCATGTAAGGTATGTGAGGTAACCATTGCAAACTCCCTTGGGCCCTTAAATAGCCCACTCCATCCATCACTCCTTGATAGGGAGTATCTCCTGATAGGGAGTGAATGACCCTCTATTACTCACCCAACCGCATTTGGCACTCCACACACACGGCTAATAAAGTTAAAGAAAATGGGTTCGTAATGGGATAACGAGATAAAAGAAAATGGGAACCGTTTGCGTTGCCTATTTTCAACGTCTCTCTCTCTCTCTCTCTCTCTCTCTCTCTCTCTCTCTCTCTCTCTCTCTCTCTCTCTAAAATTGGTCCCTAGTGCCTTGGGTAGTTTTTAACATACGACGTACTTTTATAATCTTTGATTTTCGTTTTCATTGCATCGCTAAGTATTATTCATCACACGAGGCAGAAAAAAAAATAACATTATTTTTTATTATAATTCTGAGCAATTGACGCATTTTATACAACTCATATACTTCTAACAAAACTATATTTTCTCTTATACCTACACTCAAGAGAAGGGGAAAAAAAAGGAATAAAAGTGTGATGTATAAATATAACTTATGAAAAAGGAGCGAGGGCCCTAATATACAATCCTTATTGATTTTGGATGACGAAATGGGGTCCTTTTAATTATGAGTACCTCACAAAGTATGACTCACAGCTTTCACAAGGTCTCACTTCCTTCCTTCTTGGGTTTCTTCCACTCCCCCCCTTCTCTTTTTCTCTACTCAAGATTATTAATCAATTCTGTAATGTAATATGCTCTTTCGTTCATGTACCATTGTAGTTATTATAATAATAATAATAATAATAATAATAATAATAATAATAATAATTATTATTATTATTATTACTGTTGCTGCACTTTAAATTAATGTTTAATAATAATAGTATGACAAGTTTAATCTACATTCGAAAAAGAAAACCAAAAACAATAATTCAAATTGTCATAAAACTTCGAATTTCTTCAGCAGAAATATTACACCAATTAAAAATAGTGAACAAAACTTCCCCCCCCCCCTCCGACAGATTTTCCAATTTTGGCATTTTGTTTCCCCTTCTTCGTTAAGATACTTCTCGTTATTACTAAGCCTATGAGTCATAGGCACAAGTCGCAAAAAAAAAAAAACTGTCTAGGCCTACCGACAGAAATCACCGTAAAAGGTTAAAGAACATGGAAAAAAGTCAGTAAACCCGAATTAAGAAAAACTGAAAAGGTCTCAAGTATTCCAGTAATATCATTTATAACCAACTCATATTCTAAATTTTTATGATATTTAGGTTAGGTTAAAATTAGAGCTTGGCCTTTATCAATACAGACCAACTGAAGACTGCGAACCTCAACTTTACCCCAATTGAAAAATTACGACCTATTTATATATCTATGGTCCCAATTCTTCATGAGGTCCAATACTACCACATGGTCTATTACCTCAAGCCATATTTCTCCATACCACACACATACATACCAGTCCTGCTTCACCCATAACCTCTTCCCACTTCCAGGCCTTATATGTGTCCCAATCACCAGCCATACATAATTTCCAATCCCCATATACCTGTCTCTGAGTTATGGACTATCTCTCCCTTTTTCCATATCTACGTAGCCGTACCCAGCGCACATATAGGCTATATACGGCAGCAGAGGGCAACCTAAACTTAGCAATAATAACCTTTCCCAACAGGTGGTAGTAAAGGCGTAACTCCCTTGCATCCTTAATCGACCTCACCTGAGACTATTCCTTCGATGGTAAGAATAGCTATGACGTCGACAACCAACAACCCTGATTTAAGAAATGCATATTTCGAGAAAGCTTCATTAAATTTACCAGGAAATAATGATGATATTTGTGGTTAAAACCACCTAAAATTGCAGGTCATGTCTTCGAAGTCATAAAAATAATGATTTCAAAGGAATCGTGACGATAAGTCACACCTCAAGAAAGACAGGAGTAAAAATGCCATCGTGTCTTTCTCGTGCGCGAGTAAAGTTTACGCGTCACCATGACAACGATGACGTCACGGGAGAGTGTCCTATTTCAGGCTCTATTGATCCTTAGGAAGTAGAGGAACTCCAAGCCGGAGAGAATATAAATAAATAAATAAAGAAATAAACTATTTATTTTTCTGTAACAGAGAAACGGGACCACTTGCAAGAAATGGAATCTAAGCTGATATAAACCGGCAAAAACTCTACCAAAAATATGACAACAAGGAAACTGTTTTCATTCAGTTTTTCAAAGACTGTGCAAGATGACATATATATTATGCTTTAAAAAATAAAACATAAGCTATGAGACGATTAAAACAAATGAAAGGGTATTTAAATAAAAATACGCTACTTCCTCTTTACTTAATTTAGACAAATAAATAAAACTCGGCAGACCATATAATCTAAATCTCGAATTCTGTCATAGCCACAGACCAAAACAAGGGTGTCATGACCTCTGACCCTTGCCAGTACCTTTAGGGTAATCGCTCGAGGACCCAGAGCCAGGTTTGTTCCCCTTTAAGAGCCATTTTTCCACGAGAGTAACAGATATAATTATCTCCTGAACACCTTAAAGACATAAACAGACACACACACACGTACATGACAATTTCCTTAAATCTAATCATATTTTTTTTCATTTTTTTTAAGAAGTGATCCTAACTTTTTTTTAACTCAGATGTGTTACGATATTTAATTCGGTTTAACATTCTCTCTCTCTCTCTCTCTCTCTGTAACTCATACTTAGTCCATAAATTCACTATTATTCAAGAATGTCAAGGTTTGCTCTACTCACAATATCTTTAATAATAATAATAATAATAATAATAATAATAATAATAATAATAATATGCTTTCTTAACCACAACTGCGGTAAACACAGGGAAACGCGAGATTACGGATAGACTTACAAATAGGTCAGCAACAATAGTTTACGATAGAATGGGTTCACATATTTTACAGGTGACTTAGTGCATGTGATACACGCTACACATAGCCTATCGCAGCCTCCAGTAAAAGGAGTTCAACTTTAACTCACAAATGGGGAATACATCACATATTTGCTCAAAACGGAGGCGATTTACAAATTGACATACGTAAAAAAATTAGAAAATACAAACAAAATAGCCTTAGATACTTGCAAGGGCTAATAAAAATAAATAATAAAATGTGTCTTAAATAGTGGTAATAATGCATTGTTGTAATAACGGCAAATGTTCGTTCCTAAGTTTGTTACGTGAGCTGTGGCATCGTGACGTCATTGTAGCCCTTTTGATCAATATGCCTGGCACCCTCTTCTCTCTCTCTCTCTTAAAAACCCCCTCTTGCCCTCTTTCCCCTTCCTCCTCTTTGTACCCCACCAATCAGCTAACGCCAAACCCGATCCCTCACCCCTCCTAGTAGGACTCTTAGTTCTAACAAGAGTCCTAGGTAGGTACTGAAATTTTAGTCCCAAAATATATAACTCTCATGAAGAAATTTCTTGTATTCTTAAAAGTAAAAGTTTTCCTAAAGGTTTCCACAAATTAATATTATAAAAAAAAGGCCAAAACACATCATACAATAGAATAATAAAAGTATATTACATTTAAAAATGCAAATTTCAACTTACACTTAATATAAAAAAAAATCCTTTTACAAAGAGATATGACAAACATTTTCCCAGTTAAAAAATAATAAATAAATTTAACAGGCATTCAAGGTCTTCGCAACGGGAAAATAATGTGGCAAAGGGTCGGATATATGGGAAAAGGATCTGGAGTCAAGGAAAGAAAAAGAAGAAAAGCTTGGATGACGTTCCAGGATTTCTGGGAGGTGTTAACGAATGGTTTCCCTTTATCAACACCCAAGATTTTGGCTACTCTCTCTCTCTCTCTGTCTCCAACATTGTCAATCAGTTATTTTTTTTAAATTATTAAGTCCACCCTGAGGGAGGGGGGCTTGACTACGTCCTCCATGTTCCCCTGCGTGTCGTAAGAATCAACTTAATGGGGAGGAGAGAGACGACTGAGAATCCCCTCCTTTGTATTTTCTCTTCCCAAAAAGTCAGAGTATTTTGCTTTGACTCAGCCACTCCTCTTATAAGGGGAAAATTAGCTCATGTCTATAGATAGATAGATTGTTACGCCCAAGATAGACATGTACTGTTTTAATAAAAATATTACTGTAAAGTACGGACGTAGAAATATAAAAAAATCCCACTAGGAAATGCTGATGTAGCAAAAGAATTCTTTGAAATGGAACTAGATTATCATCTCGCCTATCTTTCCCTGAAATTCTCATTATCAGCCTACCCATTCTCATATTCTTGAAAAAAGTTTATTATTATTATTGTTATTATTATTATTATTATTATTATTATTATTTTTATTATAATTATTATTATTATTACTATTATTATTCCCAACACAATAATAAAGCTCCAAAAAGTTTTGTATAAAATAACTCTCTCTCTCAGAAGAGAGCTAAATATTATCAATAATAACACGCAAACACAGCGGGGCCACTTTAAGAATTAGGTTCTAATTCTCCCAATGGTTAGCAAAAGCTTGACTGCATAACCCTGCCAAAGATGAGTCACTTGAGCAGCTTAATTTTATGACTTTTATCGCTACGTACCCTGAGAAAAAAAAGTTGCAAAACCTTCAGCTTTATTATGAAGGATGTGAAGTCAATAAAACAATAAAGAACTTCACATTCCACAACTCGATATACGAGTCTATTCAACGCTGAAGGAAGGTATTTTATTCAAGAGTCGTAAATAATCTGAGAAAACACGACCCGTTTGCATTTCAACACAAGCACGCAGCTCCGGTCGCTAGCAACGACACGTCATAGCTGTTGTGGCAACGCATTGACGAAAATAAAGCCGCTTTCACACCAAAGTGGCACGTCGCACGTGGCATGCCGCGTGGCACGTCAATTGAAAACGAACATCCGGAAATATATGAAACCTTTCACACAGAAGTGGCGTGACACGTTCCATGTGCCACATGCAACTTGCGGCGCAAGTCGCACGTGGCACTTGGAACGTGTCAAGCCACTTGTGTGAAAGGTTTTATATATTTCCGGATGTTCGTTTTCAATTGGCGTGCCACGCGGCATGCCACGTGCCACTTTGGTGTGAAAGCGGCTTACGGAAGAGGACGCTTCTTGGACGCATGACTAAACTTATAAACGTCAACCCTTTAAGGTTTATTTTGGGGTCCTGTCCTTAGTGATTCGCTCGAGAAGAGCTGTGTTGCCATATTTTATCATCCGCCGTAACTTGCTTGGAAGACATCTCTTACTTTGTTGATACGGCACAGAAAATATGGCGGAATTGCAATGTGCACTTCAAAACATTTGCCATAAAATGAAAAATGACCTTCAAATATTTCATAACTGTATCGTAACCATGCCAACAACTAAATTATAAGTAATTCGAGTCTCACTGTGGGTGATAGTACGGTCGATTGCTTCTATAGACAGATAGGGGCTGTTACCTAACCACGGACAGACAAAAGGTGAAGGACTCACGACTACATATTTCCGTTTTATACAGATTTCCGAGGCATGTTATATAATTATTAAATGACGTAATTTGTAAATAATACTTCATGTGAGAAATAAAAAATATGACCATATGTAAATTACATCCAATATATACGGAGAGTTTATCTAACCCTTTAACTAAATATATGAAATTCAGAAGTCGAGATGAATGAGTAAGCTTCATGAATGTTTAGAGATCAATGAGTCATGAGATAGCGGTCTCCCACATTCAACGGCCGAGGCTGTGACCCACTTTACTCATCTCTCTCTCTCTCTCTCTCTCTCTCTCTCTCTCTCTCTCTCTCTCTCTCTCTCTCTCTCTCTCTCTCTCTCTCTCTCATTGTTTACTTACAACCTTTCTCCTCTGTTTTGTTTTCTGGTCATGATTTTTCATTTAGGCTCAATCCAATCCCATGAAGTTAATCATATTCATGAAAAATGCGCTGACGAGTTGCGCAAAAGGTGATATTTCATGGATGATATTGTTTATATAGTCAACTAACATTTAACACTGAGTATACTAGAACACAAAATAACTCCAATCTTGTACTTTGCAATGTACACATCAACAGAATACCAGATTACAGAACTCCAATTATGGGCCTATCACACACTACTGCTACAATTACTAATAATTATCATTATTGTTAACGTTATTATTAGTATTGATATCATTATAATTAAAACAATGGTATGTATGTAGATTCGATTACGATGCTTCAAATTCAGGAGAGGGAGAGAGAGAGAGAGAGAGAGAGAGAGAGAGAGAGAGAGAGAGAGAGAGAGAGAGAGAGAGAGAGAGAGAGAGAGATCCTTTCATATGCAAATGCTATGCAAGAGAGCAGTCATCGGCTCCACTGTAGGTGTTCCTGCACGCTATACAACATGGGTTATATGCGAGGAAGAATAGGTAAGGTAAAAAAAAACCACCTCACCCCTCTCAGACATGCTGTAATAAATTCCTGCCAAGTGTAACTGATGTTGCAGTTGATACTATTACTGGCACTACTATATTTGTAGATATAATGCCTTTTGAAACATGGGTTTTCTAGGTGCAAAAACATGAACGTATAAGTTTTTTTTTCGGACTGTTAAAGCTGTTAATGGTGATTATTTATTACTTACGGAATAACTTCCTTTGTATGTTATTCTTATGAGTATATTATCACAATTGAAAAAAAAATGATGAATCTCATTTATGGGGCTTATTATAACTCATTCAAAGCATATAATATCTCGCTGACTCACAAGACATCAACTCTGTTACTATGCATGTTTGTACGAACTAAAAGAACTGAGCTGAACTACTACTACTAGGACTATTGTACTTAGACCTGACTGAACTACTACTACTAGGACTATTGTACTCTTAATATCAATCACGAACGTAATGATAACTGTCATATGTAACTTCTGTTCAAAACAATAATGGCATAACTACATGAGGAAAATCTCCCTCTTCCCTATTTCCGAGATTCCACAACAGGAGAAAATGTCAAGGAATGCTATATAATTGACAATATTTTACCTAACGCGGGACCTTTGGCAAAATATCAATTTCTAGCTAATAGCGCCCACACAGCGAGACAAAAACCACTCACTTCCATTCACATTTCCTGAAGAAATAAATGTCAGGATGAACGACATTTAGAAATCGTAGGAATTTCTCTCTCTCTCTCTCTCTCTCTCTCTCTCTAAAGAACACACCATTTATATGTATAAAACGAGTCACATTAACCTCCGTTACACCATCTCATGAATAGGCCTATTAACAAAAACATTTCATACCCTGAAAAATAACAAAAATTATGAATGTCACATTTTATCGATTCACAACTTTTCGTCATTCATTCGGCTGGAGTCAAGTCCATGAGTGAGACCTTCATGTTTTCTCCCTCCCCTCCTCCTGCTCTTTCTCTCCCTATCCATGTTCTTCTCTTTACCCCTCCCTTCCCCCCTCCCTGTTTTCAACTTCATCTCACCTGACGGTACATTAGAATGAGTTACTAATGAAAATCAGACAATGGAGTGGGGAAGAGCGGAGATTTGCATTGTTCAAGGTTTGTATACCAGAATACCTACGGTAAAATCAGAATATACTACTACTACTACTATACTACTTTCTCTAATATTACAACTACTAGTACTACCAATACTACAACGTCGCTCTAGTACAGCATACATAATTCAAAAGAGACCGCTCTGAAACATGCGGTGTTGGGTATTGAATGTCTTCAAATAGGAATAATTATATTTATTTATATTTAGGAAGGAAAGTTGGACGAAAGCTTGGGAAATGATGACGTATATGAGTATTGTGACGCTGTGTGTGTATGTGTCTGTGCGAATTAGGTCTGACTGCAGCGACAGGGGCGGTAGGAGTGACTCATACCACCGTTCACACCATCTAACGTGTACACGGCTACTCGACCACACACACACATTCCAAAACTTAACCCCTATATAAAGCTAAATACAATAACCGTTGAGACTGGGGAGAAATTATTCACTTATAAATATTAAAAGCGTGTTTGACTATGCATGATAGAGGACTCAATAATAATATTAAAGCTATGTCTCATCCAGACAAAACATAAGAGAGAAAGTGTTATCGCTTCCCCGCCCGGTCGCATTGAAGTGAGACCGAGCAGGTCCTGGAAGTTTGAGGGCCCTCTCAGCTGTATGGGAATGTTGGATGATCACGAACAACTATTAGTTCATCCCCCCTCATCTCCCGTTCCCTCTCAGCCCCCCTCCGAATCTTCCCCTTGTCCAAACCCCGCCAAATGACTCCCTTCAATTATGCATGTAAATCTTGGTATTACACCCATTAATACGACACTTTAATTGCACAGATTATATGGGGATGACGATGATATATGAAATAAAACTATTTATAATATGAATATGAAAATAAGACCAAAATAAAATTAAAAAAAATCGAAGAGCTAGTACTTAATAAGTCAAACATCCATATAAATATCAGAAAGGAAATTAAAAAAAAAATATGCTCTCTCCACTTCCTACTCCTTTTAAATAACCCATGTGCACAAGGAAATCTTCCTAACGAACTTTTCTACCAACATAAAAGTGAATTTACAGAGGAGTTGAGTAAGATTTTCACCCTTAACGTCTTCCCACGGTACCCAGAAGTTACATGCCCACCCTTCAGGCCACATTTTTTTCTTCTTCTGTGAACAAAGATATCGGTATTTTTCTCTACTAATATCAAGAGAATATTTTAGAAATGTGACTGAATATTTAATGTAACTACAATACAAAGTATTCAATTTCCAGATCAAATAAAACATGAAAATTTAAAAAAGTGATGTCAACCATGTATCGTATGACTGCGAAAACAAAATTTAAATGCCCAACACTAAAGTTATATGATTCTGAAGTCTCAAAACATTTTTTTTTATATTTCAGTACTTTAATCCTAAAACGAAATCCTACATATAAATACACAAATAAAAATATATAAATACATCCACGTATACACCTACAAACACATGCATACTGACATACACATACGATGCGGGTGAACACACGCTAGCCTAGTGGAATAGTGTCATCAGAAATCTATTTGAGACACCATGACGGTGTTACTAACAATAAGAAAAGTATAAATATGGTGCAGTCGATATTTATAACGAAACTGGAGATAGGCGGGAAGGGGGATGGGGGGGGGAGAGGAGGAAGAGGAAGAGAGAAAGAAGTGAAGGTGTGCAGCACGCATAGATGATGAGTCACACATGGCTCCCTCTGCAAAAGGTGGAGCTATTTTCGTTTGGTTTGGAGGGTAAGGGGAGGGGAGGGGTGTCACTGTCACGGAATCTAGCGTGCTTGGCACCCTTTTCTTAGAGGCGTTCGATTAGATTCTCTTATATTTATATACATACACGTACGATACGTTTCTATGACTTTCCTTTGCTGGGAAGATTTTTTTTTTTATCGTTGAGCCAGTAGCGAGAGTGACTTTCCTAGGAAATGGGTATTGGTCACGAATGGGCGAAAGCAATTGTAAGTAGCAATACACGAATGCACGGCATTTCAAGGAAAACCTTCAAGGTAAGACATGTGGATTTTACCGATTTTCAGTATTTTTGGGCCTGACTGCCATATTCTTTTAATTCTTTTCTAACTGGCTTTAATGATAATTGGCAAAAGTGTGAATTTCAAAAAGAGGCAAAAAGGTTTATTTAAAGGTGATAACATGGGCAGTTAAAACAATTAGGCCATGGTTGATAAATATCGGTTTCTTTACCAAATGTAACTGAACTGAAATACTAAATACTATTAAAAATTAAAATACGTAAAATTAAACAAAAACAAAATTATCTCCTTATATATAAATGACAGTGAACAGGAGTATATAAAAAACAAATATTTTATTCAATATTCCCACTAGTCTATTTTTTTTTTTTTTCATAACTCCGAAAAGGGGACGGGAAGTTTTCGACATAGGAAGGTCTCATTTGAGGTCATAATTTTTCCTTAATGGCTATGGGTGGAATATTTTTAAGATTCCAACGGAATTTAAAGTACTCAATTATCCGATTCTAAAATTACCCTTGGGAAACACACTCCAAGAAAACACAGCTTTTTAATTCCAAATTCTACCAATTAAAGAATATAATGAGATTAGGCAAAAAGTACTTCATATTCTAATATCAAATTAAAATTCAAACTACAAAACGGAGATATTCTGGTGAACCATGTATATAAACTACAAACCAATTATTACGCACATGTAAAAAAAAAAATCTAAAAAAAATCTCGTTATATTTAAATACCATAAAACGGACAAATATGATCAAAGAAAGTACGTCGAGAAAAAGAAAGATAAATATATTAATATTAAATATAGTTCTGAGGATTATAGTATTTATCAATGATTTTTATATTAAATAATAAGACAACTTGTTCACACGTGGAACCGAGGCCAAGCTTCCAAAAGCTTTCCTCTCGCCATTTGAATTTTCTTATTGTCATCACATTTAGCAAAACAAATTTGGAGATATTCTTTTTTTATGTAATACTTTTTTTTTTTTGCTCTCGCGTAATGTAAAGAACCACAATGAAATTAAAAGCAAAGCGATGGAAGGAAAATAAAAGAAACTAAATTAATATCAACGAAAACAGATGAAAAAGAGAGAGGGAAAAAAAAGGGTGGCCGCTCTTTGATGATCTCTATTTTCCCAGCGCAGTTAAAAAAGGAATTTTACGGGGTTGAAGGGATTACACGAGGGACATCGGCACTTCTGCAGGAGCGCCACAAACTGGGGGGGGGGGTCTTTACTTATCTCAGGTCTCTAAATAGCTCAGAGGGGGCAACAAACAGGGGATAAAACTTTAGAAGGAATAAAAAAAAATAGAGGGATAAAATGGGGCAATGAAATATGGAGATTAAAAGAAGGTTTATTACATTGAATAGACCGAACTGAGGCATAATGCTCGGATGGCGTGCATAGCATAAGGTGCGTGTGTAAGTTTATCGCAATGCATGTTGGTGTTATTACCATCGTTTCCTCCCCCTCTATTTAAGAGTAAATGTCATGGATGATTCACCAAAGCTCAAAACCACAATTCGGATATACGATACACTAGAGTAGACCATGCTTTATTCTATACAAGAACACCCCCTTTTTTAAACAATTTTCATTGTGTTGAATTCGCCATGATTTTTCAAGCTCAGTGTTAGTTAAGGTTTTGATTAAATAACCAGCAATCTGGAAATACACTTAATGTCATTTAATTCAGCGTTCCAGAAAATAGGTTATACAAAAGGCATAGCCTACTAATTCAAGGTTTATCATAGGCCTAATGACGACGATATAAATATTTGAAAATATATCAAGTAGTTGGGGGTTATAATAATAATAAAAACCCAGACATAGAATACTGAGAACTAATACAGAAATTAATTTGTGCAAGTAATAATATAATAATCGTCCATATTATTTGTTAGGCCACTGGTATTCGTAAATTTTCATTCTTCTGCTTCTCTGTTTTATGCTCCAATTTTATCTCTATCTGCTTTCCAGTTGTATGACTCACCGTTGGTTAACGACATCCCCAGCGGACCATTATTTCTTTCCCTCTTGGCTCATAGATACGCATGATAAAGTGGCACTGCGAAGACCCAATCCCTTTTACCCACTGTCGACTATTTATTGAAATTAAACTCTATAAATAAATTTTCCTGGTTATTAACACAAATGTTTGTGATACCATAACCCTATCAAACAATGAGTATTTGAAAATGCTGAAAATCCTTTGGTTTTTAAAAACCTAAGAGAAGAATATTAAAGATTTTTGTAATATTTATTTTCTTTCCCTAAACGGCCTAGGTGTGCCGATGAGGTCATTCTCCACACCCTAAAATCCCATTTGTAAGATGGGAGAGAGAGTAGGAAGGCCTAATATAGCCTCGTAATGGGTACCCGAAAATGCCGCTTGGGAGGCCCAAAGACAGCTATGGTCTAACGAGGATGGCAGGAAGTTCTCAAAGTGTTAACCAATTTTTCAGCCGCTCCAATTTCTTTCCAAATATAATTTTGTTTACTATATTTTCAATTTAATTGCAAACCTGCATTAAGTAAGCTTATTTTGTCTAAAACTAATATTTAAAAACAATTTATTTGATTTAAACAAAGTAATCACCGCGTGTGATATGATGTTAGCCTGAATCATTTCCTCTTGATCAAATAAGCCGGACAATATAGACTATTATCTGTAGTAGTATTAGTAGTTGCAGCAGCATTAAAGCAATACGAGTTTTAGCTGACATTAAACGACAGGTTATCAATTTCTTATACATCCTCAAGTGTGTTAAGAAGTCTGTCCCAAGTTAGTGAAATCAGCAATATCCGCTTTCAAACCATACACGTTTTCCCTGGTACTACCCGGATTCCGTCGGCAGGTATTTTAAGAAATGAGGTTAGGGCAGGGATCGGATCTCAGATATAGATGTTAATATATATTTATAGTTAGTCAAAAATTTATGTCATCGACGAGAAGGTAAAAACTAGGAAATACATAAAAATACATTATTATTATAATTATTATTATTATTATTATTATTATATAAGTGAAATCTTTCATGCACTCTCAGTTCACAGTCAAAAACGGTAGTGAAACTTGAAAATGTGTATATCATCATTCTCACTAAAAATGTGAAATTATTCTTCTCTCTCTCTCTCTCTCTCTCTCTCTCTCTCTCTCTCTCTCTCTCTTAAGAGCGGTAACTGGATGGGGGCAGGACGTGTATGGTCTATTGTCACTGCTATAAATGGGAGAGTCTCTAATGAGAAATTTGAGGGCATTATCATCATAATTATTATTATTATTATTATTATTATTATTATTATTATTATTATTATTGAAACCACCATTTCTCTACGATTTTTTTGTCTTACGTAATATTAAACTTTATTAAAAAAAAGCCGTAAAAAGAAATAAAGGACCATTTCGAAAACCATAAACATGAAGGTGGGACTAAGAGAATATTGATATGCTGAACAAGGTCGCTGTCTGTGATGTCAACAGGTAAGGGAGAATGTATATATGTAGGTACGTATGTACGTATACGTGTAAGGGCTGGTGGGTGAAGGGGTGGTTAGAGCAAGTTAAGGGGCTGAGTCACGACGCCCTTGTCATGCCTCAGTACGCCCAAAAGAGCAACCAGACCACCCACCCTCCCACCGCCAGCCTATATCATACTTTTACCTGTAGTATGCATTGTTCCCATTCACCACAAACAATCAGATAATCCCAATGCTTTTATACCGTTGCAATCACTTCTTGGTGTATACGCATCGATATGTATGAATATAGACATGAACATTCGCAAAGGGACTTCGGAATGAATAGCGAGTTTAAATAACTAAATAAAGAGACTCAAGTCATCATTAAACAACACGCGAACTTACGTGGACGGCGTAACATCAGGTTTAAGAAAAGAAGATTGATTGATGGTTTTACTAAAGTATGTGTTTACACTAGTCAAACTAGAGAAAGGCGAGAGTGATCTGCCCAGGAAAAGAATCGCAACTAATATAACCACTGTTCGGATACCTGTTTAGCGGAGTGGTTAAACAATGACTGAGACTCTGAGGTGGGTGATGTTTTCGTAATGGGTATGAGTTACTCATCTTGACCCGTGGTTAATACACATTACGCAATAGACTCGAAGTGGTGTCACTGGTCAGTCATTCATAATTTTTTCCCATGACGAGTCCCTTGGGTGAGTGAGGCCACAAATAGACTCACCCAGGAAGGAAATGAGTCAATTAATACACACATACACCTAATTTCCATTTTAGAAGCATTTGTATGTATATATAGTCAATTATTTCTAGGTAAAAACTATAAATACAAATTTGATTAACACCAAAACACTTTCATTGAAAAACGTATATTTAACGACCTTGTAAAGATGAGTAACCCCTAGAACCCCATCTAAAGAAATAAGCAAGTGAACTGTTAGATTAAGTAACTTGACTAGTAAATATGAATAACTCCTAAGAGTACCCTGGGGTTACCCTTCTTTCCAAGATCTTAGTTTAATTCATATTTCATCTTGAGGTTATCATCATCATATTGCACACCGTTCTTTCTAAGTACTTCAAGAATATATTTCGTTTCCCCATCCCCCCCCAATCTGACAAAAGCCCCTTTCGACCTTCCCACCACAAATCCAGACACCCCCCTCTCTCTCTCTAAGTCAGGAAGCCCCTCAGACCTTAAGCAAGGTCATCCTCTAAAGGGCTTCCTGATGACAACACATCTCCATATAAGGATTTTCTAACCTTCGATATATCTATTTCCAAGTGCTTCTCACACAGAGAACAGCAAAAGACATTCTTTAAATAACTTTACATTTCCTTGACACTAATTAGCTTTGCATTGTCACCACAACTACCATGATGGCGGGGGTCAAGAAAAAGTAAAAAATTTAGTTTCGGTGAGATTATATCAATTTACTGTTTGTGGAGGAGAGTACTGTACAAGGAAGAAGGAAGAGAAAGATGGCAAAGTTTGGGGAGAAGGAGAGGAGGACCCTGACAAGGACGTCCAACACGAGATAGGGAAGGAACGCTACGCTTCCTGCTCTCTCTCTCTCTCTCTCTCTCTCTCTCTCTCTCTCTCTCTCTCTCTCTCTCTCTCTCTCTCTCTCATAGCAATCCTTCTAGCTCCCTCTCTCTCTCTCTCTCTCATGGCAATCTCTCTCTCTCTCTCTCTCTCTCTCTCTCTCTCTCTCTCTCTCTCTCTCTCACACTGCAATCCTTCTAGCTCGCTCTCTCTCTCTCTCTCTCTCTCTCTCTCTCTCTTTCACACACACACACACACACAAACAAGCATACATATATAGACACAATACAAGAACTACAGCTTATACTTAATATTATACTTTATGGTTATATAGAAGAGCTTTACATTCCAAACTCCAAATTGTAATAAAGCATAATACTTATTCAAACCTTATTTAGGTCTAACATTACAAAACATTAGTAAATAAAGCAAAAATAAAACTACAAAACACAAAATCAACAAGACGTCTAATCTACTAAGAGATGTAAAAAAGGGGAAAAAAATGTGCACATTGCGAGTATCTACTCACCCTTAAGGAGAAGAGGTTCTCTGTTGTCCTCAAGGAGAGCTGTGAGGACGAGGTAGACGGGATGATTGAGGGGCAGTGCCTCGAGATCGGTGCTGCAGTCATCGTAAACGATGATTTCTTTAAAGCACCTTTTCTTGAGCAGGTCGCGGCCCGTGGGGGAGACGGCCAGGTCGACCACCGAGGCCCGCCGCAACTGCAGCCGCTTGCGGTTGAAGCGGTCCGAACAGTTGAGGTTAATGGCACTCCTCACATGCCTTATGTTGAAGCTGATAAAAGTTCTGAGGTCCAAAAGAAGGAAGTTTCGAGGTTTAGTCTTGGTTAACCTCCGAGCGACATCGGCTGGCTCCAAGGCGCGAGCGCGCCTCAAGAGAAGCGAGCGCTGAATGGTGGCACTTTCCCCACAGGGTGACGCTGGCATGCTTAACACCTGCGGAGCCATCAACTGAGGCAACGAAACTGGGCACCTGGCGACAGCTGCTGCGCTGGCTTCCCCTGGCTCACTCAAGGACCGGTTCAACGCCAGTCGAAGCCCCTCCCGACGGCCTTCACTCAACATGGTTGACCATTCACAACTCTAGAACGGAAGGACGAAAAGAAAACAAAGCTGTAGTTGGCAGGTTAAAAAATATACATCAACATCGTAGCACACTTACAGTCTCTCTTATGTACACAATAGTACATTCATGTACTCTATCACAAACATACACATACACTGATTTTGCTACACAGGATATAATGTGGTGCAGATCCCATCTTAGACTATTATTCGCTTTAACAAGATTATTTTATATGGTGATAATTAAATATGTTAGGCTAGAAAACAATATCACTTCTTATACAACCCTATAACTTTAGTTGGGTATTAAATAATAATAATAATGATAATAATAATGATAATAATAATAATAATAATAATAATAATAATAATAATAATAAAGAGGAAAACTTAACTCCTTATTCATACAAATATAGCGTTATCAAAATATAAACTAAATATGTTTACCAAATCAAAGTTAAAAAAGATAGAACTGTATTACTTTGCAATAATACCATGACTGCTACTGTATCAACTTGAAGTGTACATTATAACAATGTATTCCGATCAAATAACATCACAGTAACAGCTAATAAGATATCCCATTAAGGGGGAGGGGAGAGAGACACTTTTACTGTGACAAGGTTGATATTAAGGAAGAGGTAAGATCTCCCCTCCCCTACCCTTCAACTTTTCCCCTCATTCTGCAGACATGTTTGGTATGTGTCTCAAATATACCCATTTGCTTATTTTGCACCATGGAAACAGAATTCTTTTACACAGGTAGATATTCCTCCCGGTATTTTACCCTTGAATGATTTAATATAACTTTTAAATTTATTCTAATTTGCTTAAAGGTTTAAGCCAGTGACAAGGATGTTATGATTGTTCAAAGATTTTTTCTAAATACAGTACGTTCAAATTATATAAGAATAGTCGTACTGTATAATAGCGAACTTAACATTAACTAAACAGTGCACATGGTGTTATTATTATTTTAAATGAATAACAAGAATTTTATAACATTCACATACACTTTACACTTCATGTTCCGATAAATTATTATTATTATTATTATTATTATTATTATTACGAGCTGGATTATTCTTTCGTTATCGAAGTATCATCTTTAGTCGTTACAATATTACTGACAAAAACTAGGCAATAATCCAGTAGAAACTTAGACAAACATATGATCTGTGGGCTTTTCAATGTTATAATCATCTAATTACACAGTCTTCAAATTTTATAATTTTGTGTCTTATACTACCGTGGAGCTATTGAAAAGGCATCCAGCCTTAATCCTCAGCTTCAATGTCTGTGTCTACCCTTATTCGAATGGAAACTAATAGCCAAAACTACCACAGAACTAACATTTAACTATCAACTTAACCTAACCACACATGACACTGTTAAGTGCCATAACACGCATGAATATTTTAACGAAATATTGAAGGCAGGAAACCGACAGAAGCCCAACAGCGGACAAAACGAAGCCTCTTATACGTGGCAGACTACCTGACATCACTCTCCCAGGTTGAGCATGAAGTCACACTTTAAACAATTCTCACACTCGCAACTCTAATTCTCCATGGTCATTTTCACAATTCTTCACTATTGTAATTGTAAATGAATATTTGAGTCTTCACCATCATACTCGCATACTCTTTATTCTTCACTATTACACACTTAATTCTTACTCATCACAAACATACTCGTATTCTCTCTTTACATACATACTCGTAATTCTTCACTATTGCACTCCTACTCGAAACGCTACACTATCATACTCGTCACTATGACATCTTCATTGTCTTTATTCATACTCGTGACGTAACTCAAAACGCCAATAGCATATTCGTCATACTTGATATACTTAATAACTGCACACTAAATTCCATATGTTCACATTATAACCGACTTCTATTTGTAGTGGCAATAAGAGTTAGTACTTTACACTAACAGCCAAAAAATGCATTTACTCGTACTTACGATTATACTAAATATAATTAAGAGTATCTCGTTTTTGTGATCTGCAGGTTAGGTTACGTTGGTTTGGTTAATATTTTCATTTAAACGCAAGTAAAGAATAACAGCATCGTGTAACCTTTTCTAATCAAATTATCAGGGTGTAGGCAACCCCCGTTCGGTGAGAATCTCACAGAATTTATGCTGGTTGGGTTAGGTTATTCAAGTTAGTTCATTACCAGTTAAATAACAGAACTAATAAATGATTTTTGACAGTATTTGATATATATTTTCTATGCTTAGTATTTTCATTTCAATCATTGGGAGTGTGAAAGTAAACATTTACCTTACAGTCTATTATTAAAAATAAGTAAAAACTAATTTCATCCTATTCAATAAATTACATTTTCTCTAAATATAATTCTGGTAGAGTTCAAACATGCTCACAGCAAAATGAGTCCTGGACATTTAATATTAAAAATACCGGTTACTGTTAAAAAATCTAGCAGAATTTAATATGTGCAGTTCATCCTCTTCTTGGTTCAGTTCATTTTATAATAAAACAATTTATATGTGAAGACTTTAGTCTAAAAAAAGTATATTAAGGACTAGAGAAATATGAACTGAAACACTTAAATAAGAAATAAAGTAGATAAAACACTACAAAAGGCATGTAGAATTGAATCTGCACAAAAAAAAAAAGCTAGAAAATAATGGTGAAAAACACACTCGAGGTGATCTATATGAGATCATATGTACTAAAAAAAATAAAAATGGACTAAAACACTTGAATCAGTATAAATTAAATGACAAAACACTTACTATAAGACATGATATATATAGGAATAAATAATATTAAATCCCTGGTGGTTGACTAGAAATCCAAACACACACACGACTTTTATAAACACTGATGTTAAATCCCTTAGATTTGTGGAAACGATTGCACTCAGAAGGATTGCACACAACCAGCGCGTGATCCTCTCACTTTGAGTGTTGCGTATGTACTGAACTTGCCTCTGTGGATTCTTTTCGGCTCGTTTCTCGACTCGCACTCCTCATACAGCTGGTAATGCAACAGATGCCAAATACCAATACTTACTACATTATTTTCTCCTATATAGTCCATTGAAATTTTTATTTACACAACGTTTATTATATCTGTATTGGCATTATATTCAAGAGAGTATAAACATTTGGATTATTTTATGTAATAATTAGAGGTAAAAATAAGATTAAAATGACTATTTGCAACTCAAACAGGGGGAAATGGAGTCATCGTTTGGTTGATAAATACTATGATGTCATAGCAGTGACGAATATGATGAATAAAACTGGGAATGATTGTGACCCATTTGAAGGTAAAAGAACTGATAGATAATGG